>JAIPRM010000861.1:19966-46133 GCA_025469315.1 Stegophylla sp. TES_Ste_2020 | reverse complement strand
CCTTCGTTCAGAATCGTTTTACTGAAGAAATGATTTATCGTTTCTTTAAAATATAATACGCCCGTCAAGAGAATACCACCTGTCGTGCGAAGTACACCCATCGTGCGAAGTATGTCCGCTTTTTAAAAGTCAAGTTTTACAAATGGACAATAAACATCATAAATAACTATTTTTATAAAGCAAATAACTCAATCCCCTTTCAGTCTTTATATGAAAAATGTCATTAAGCATTGGTCGGTCGTATATTTTGCTTATTTAATTTGTAAATGGAACATTCAGATTTTCTATTGATGAAATCTTTAAGAGCCATTACTTTTGTGTTTATACATCTGCAAATCCTATATATTTATTTCATTTACACTTTTATTGAAAAAATACATGTAGTAACAAACTAAGAACAGTTAACATTTTTACATTAAAAAAACAATTTTTGTGATGATGCAGTGCTGTATTTGTATTACAACATTTAGGCTAAAATTAGTGTTAGTGATGAGGATAGATAATAAATATACTAACACTGTAGTGAAGATTATATCTATATCATGATATAATGTAAATTGTTGTGTAACCAACTACAGAACATACAAGAATGGT
Source organism: Stegophylla sp. TES_Ste_2020 (assembly GCA_025469315.1). Classification (NCBI taxonomy): domain Eukaryota; kingdom Metazoa; phylum Arthropoda; class Insecta; order Hemiptera; family Aphididae; genus Stegophylla; species Stegophylla sp. TES_Ste_2020. The sequence goes on along the minus strand of JAIPRM010000861.1, from coordinate 45,539 downwards.
CAATGCAGCCATATAAAATATGGAGATACTATTGTTTTAGTTACATACATGAAATGGTTGAAAATTAGCAAAATAACAGTAACTCCATTTCACATACTGCTTATTTGCTACTTACTGGGATTTACTGTATTTTCGCTTCAAGTTTAACAGAAATTATAGACTTACTGTTTATTTTTTTATTTTTAATTATTCATTTCAATGTTAAATATTAGATATACTGCTTTTTATTGCAAAAAATGGTATAAAACTGTATTCTTAGTATATGATTAAAATAATTAGCAAAATAACTAAATTCCAAAATTTGTAATTTACAAATTTATTTTAAATTTAATTTTTTTTTTTCTTTAATGCAATAATTGCATGATTCCTAGGAGATAATAATGGATCAAATAGTTTCGCAACAAAAGCATCATTAATACCCTGAAAAAAAAAAAAAAAACTTAAAATTAATTGTAATACATATAATTTATGAGATATTTTTTACTTTCAGATTTAAATACAAAATGTAGCAAATTCTATTAAAAATTTTATATCTTCAATGTTCAATTAAGTTGAAAAGTAGGGTTGTGAGTTTAAGGCAAATGCATTATATTTGGTTTACTATAAATTATATCTCAGTAAATACAAAATTAAAATTATTTGTCAAAATATCCAACACTTAAACTTTTGTTTTACATATTTTAACAATTTCAGTTTTATGTTATTTTAGAGTACTTTTATAAAATATATTACAAAAACAGAATATTGGTACTTTACAAATTGAGGTTACGGTTTTATATGCGACTTACTTTACCAATTTATGATCTACATCATAGATCTAATTAAGAAATTATAATATGCTAGAATATATCTACAAAAAAGAAATGTAACTAATTGATGATAACTGTTTTAATTCTGTCATAGTCTAACTTTTTTTATTACTTTATAAATGTTTGAATATTCAACCATTATAATCATTACATAAAACACCGTCATTGACTTTCATATATGTTATAGGAATCAAAAAATTATTGACTAGGAATAAATGTTGGGTTTCTAAATATTGCACGAAATTATTTTATTTTGAACACCTAATATTCTTTTATGAATTACTTATAGTAGATGCCATGTTAAAAAAAATATAGAAATCACAAAATGCAAATGCACCTTCAATTTCGCAAATAAATCAAATTTGTATTGAGGTCTAAGAAGGGTAGTGTTGGATTTTTACTAATGTATAGAGCTGAGGTGCAATACGCTTATTAAGTTAGGCGTATTCAATGGGTGACATTATACCATTGAGTTGAATATATATGTCAATATGTGTTACTATATTTTTTATTAAGACTGGGCAAGTTAATGAATATATTTAACTCAGTTAATTTAAAATACATTTAAAAAAGCTCACAATGTTAATTGCATTTTGAGTTAACTTGGTTAAATTAAAAAAGTGTGTTCTTCACACCTTGGGGTGTTCTTCGCACCTCTTGGTAGGTTTGTTGAATTCTAAAGAAACAATAAATCAATTCTTCAATAATACGATTCTGAGCAGAGCTTCATTTAATATACAATGATCGTAATTTTCAATATGTTTAACATTCATTATTTTAGTTAGAATAAATTATGTGCAATTTGTTATCCGTGAAACTGATAAAATTTGTGTAAAAAGTTACTTAATAATAAGTATTAGTATCACCACGTGAACGAAATTAGACCAGAAAATGAAATTAATTCATTTTTGTGTTATTGTTCACTGATCTTACATATTATACTGATTACATGCATTGAACTTTAATGTTGAACTAAAAATAATTTTGTTACATACCTACATCATTAAAGAAAAATGAAAATTGATTTTTCACAAATTCCCCTACATTTAATGAAAATTCCATAAATAATTTCAAATTACAATATAATATAAACGTCATAATAAAATAATGAAATAAAGTGGTTCTAATCATCATATTCTCAATGAAATTCTCCACCCAGGTATCTAGGTTTTAAAAAAATTGGTCATATCAATTTTCTTTTATGTACCTACGTTAAAGTGTGTAATTTTAGGTTAAACTAACAAATTTTGCCAAAATTCTAATTTCAAAAGGTTATAACCTTTTGAAATTAGAGAATAAAGTTTACTTACGATTTCTGAAATTTTTTCAGGTCAATTAGACATATATGCCAGTAAGATCACATTAAATTTTCATGTCTTAATATCAAAAATTTTATCACATAAAAACCAACAAAAAATGTGAATTTTCCAAAATTTTCAAAATGGTGTACTAAACTTAAAATAGATCAATTTTTTTTTAAAGTTTCTAGCTACATTATTTTTGAAGTTATGTTAAAAATCAATTTTCGATTTTATGATAATTCTTGTAGGTAATTACATATTTTGCAGTTTTATTTCAATATTTCAAAATAATTACCACGTTCTTGAAAAATTTCCTTATAAAAGTACTATCTGGGTGTGATTCTAAATCTATAAAGTTACCGATCAAAATTTTTGGACAAGCATTTTTATACAAAAAAGTATTTCCAGAAAGAGAAAAATAAAATAAACATCATTGAAAAATCATAAGCTTCTTCGCTCTGCTCATATTATAAAAAAGTTTTAAGTTATTAACTTAAGTTAATTTTTTTAATTTCCATGAGTTCAGGTATTGAATCATATTGTTTTTGACATCTTATGTCTCAATATTGGAAATGTAATAACATACATATAAAAAATGTCAATAAATCAGAGTGCATCACATAAAATATTGTATACCTAATTTTTATTTTTAGAATTAAAATAATAAGATTTTATTCAAAAGTAATTATTCGTTATTTATTATATTATAATATTGATAAGTTAAGTTAATGATGATATAAAACATCAAACGCAATAAGTGAAGTGAAAAGGTAAAATAAATTTAACTTGTTTATGCTCAGTCTTATTTTTTATCGCTGTATACATGACTATGAAATTAATATAATTTATATTTGTATACACATAGTCACACTACATTATAATTTATAGCTATAAAAATAAACGTCTGTATGAATTTAGGAAAAATTAGAAGTACATTTTCAGATATTCTCCTGAGGTAATAAGATGATAAAAATTTTTAGATTATATAATATGAAGAATGTTTTTGAAAAGTTCTGATACTTTTGATTTATTCAAATATTTAACACAAAATCTATCGAATCAAAATTTAAAAAAGTAAAGTAAAGCAAAGATAAGTGAAGTATAGACATGAAAGCCAGACACACTTCGCACCACGGGTATTCTTCGCTTTTCAGGTCAGATACTCTTGGTGGATGTCTAGAATTTTAAAGAAACGATATATATAATTTCTTCAAAAATATGATTCTGAATGAAGGAAGTTAATAATATAAAGAACAGTAATAGTCATAATTTTCAACACACCCACCAAGAATAAATGACTTGAAGAGCAAAGAATACTCATGGAGTGAAGTATGTCCAGCTTTCATGTCCATACTTCCCTTACTTTACTTTACTTTTTTCTATCTAATAAATAAAGAAAAGCAAAAAAAAAAAAATAATTAGACACAAGTATTAGAAAAAAATGATCAGAATATTATATTCATATTTTTAAAATTTTCTTGACCAAAATAATTCAAAATAATAATTGTCTATCCATGTTTAAATTTTCATAAAGTTTAGATTAAAAAAAAAAGTAGTTTCAGAGACTTTTTTTTGTCATTTTTGTGTAGTTTTTCACCCCAAAAAAATCGAAAAATTCTAAAAATGATATTTCTAAAATACAAACTAGAGGAAAATCTGGTTTCAAAAAGTTGCTGGTCAAGACTTATGGACAAGAATTTCCATACGAAAAAGTGCTTATAGAAGAAATAGAAAATAATAAAATAAAATAAATTAGCATCATTGGAAAAATTCTAGCTTCTTTACTTCGCTCAAAATCTAATAAGCTGTACATTAAGTCATAATTCTAAAATTTAAACACTCGTGAAAAATTTTTCAGTGGGTTACTTTCATGAAATTTATGCCACATGTAGAAAAACATAATATAAGGAATCTTTTGGTAAAATAAATTATGAGTGTATTTTAAATTTAAAGTTATGACCAGGGCTCATAAGGTCATGCACTTAAAAATGCATATATAATAAGCATGTAATAATGCACTAAAAACTGGCAAAATATGCATTAAAACACGCACTAAAAAGTTCAGTTATATGTGATATATATGAACTAAAAATTTGAAAATGTGCAGTTTATATAAACGCAGTAAAAAAAAAAACATGTAGCAAAAAAGTTATATTTTATAATTAATTTTATGCATTTTATTATCAACTTGATATAATTTTGAATAATAAAAAAAAAAAAATGATATCACATACAAAAAAATTGTGTTTTACCGATAATTTTATACAAATTTTTTCCGAAAAAAAATTTATTTATTTCAAATATTTTTTTTTACTTGTCCTGAAAAACAATTTTCTTGAATATATTGGAAATAATATGAGTTAAAACTCAAAAAAATCAACTTTATGCCAAACATGCCCTAACACTTGAAATATGCAAAAATATGCACTATTAAATTTCATATTCTGATTAACATTGTTATGAAATAGATTTGTATCTCACTCTGTGTGTTTCCCTACGTTTAAAAAAAATACCTATAAATGCATGAACTTACAAGCCCGTTATAATATTTTGATTGGGGAGAAAAAAAAAATAATGATAATTTTTTACGTAAAAATTACAAGTTTCATACAAATTCAAACTTTAAACAGTTTTTAAAACAAAAGATGACGAAAGATTTCAAATTTTATCAGATTAATTAGACATATTATAATATGTAGGCGAGGCTGTATTAAAATTTCAACTAATAATATTAAGAATTTTCCATCTGCATTACAATAGAGATGGTAATATATGAAAATTCAAGTTTCTAATTCTATTAGTTTCGGAGTTAGAGTGTAATGAATAAAATTGATTTTCTGTTTATGGCATTTTTGCTAAATTTTCCTTTTTTAAGGAATAATTATTGAGGAATTTGAAAAATGACCTTTAAAAAGTACCAACTAGAAGCTGATCTAAAAAGTTATTATTTGTAACTTTCGGACAAGTATTTCCATATAAAAACTTATATACATATAAAAAAAAAAAAATAAAAATATTAATAAATAATTATCATTGTAAAAACATTAGCTTCTTTAGCTCAACTCAAAATTTAAAATTAGCCGTATGATTCACTTATCATATATGATTTAAAATTTTAGATTCTGAACGAAGTGAAGAAGCTTATGATTTTACAATGTTGTTTATTTTTTTTATTTATTTATTTTTCTTTTTTCTCTTTCTGAGAACACTTTTTTGTATAGAAATACTTGTCCGAAAATTTTGATCAGTATCTCTATAGAACCGAAATCACACCCAGATGGTACTTTAGAGAGGTCATTTTTCCAATTTCTCAATACTTTTTCCAAAAACGGGGAAAAACTGTCAAAAATTGATAAAATACAAAATTACTGAAATTTCCATAAAACTGAAAATTACATAACTTCTAAAATAATGCAGTTAGAGACTTTAAATTTACACCAACCACTAAAAATAGTTACGAGAACATTTCATAAAAATTTCAAAAATATTTGATAAATTTTGAGTTAAGTACGGCATTTTGTAAATTTCTCATTTTTTGTTAGTTTTTATATAATAAAATTTTTGATTTTTGATATTAAGACTTGAAAATTTAATATGATCTCAGTGACATAATTTCGACGAAATTCGTTAGTTTTACCTAAAATCACGCACTTCAACGTACATATAAGAAAATTGGTTCGACCGATTGTTTTGAAATTTGGTGCCAAGATAGAAAATTTCATCGCGAATATTTTGGTGCAATAAAATTTCTTAGGGACGAATGATTAAACATTTTACAAGGGTTTGATTGAAAAAAAATTGGAGAAAATACAGACAGATATTGCGAAATATTTATATACTATAAGCATTTAATTACAAAAGGTTGATAATGTTTTTTATTGCTTCCTATGTATTTTTCGACGCTGAATACGATGGTGTGAATTAAAATCCATGTGCAACAATAGTTTTCTAACTATTTTATTCTATTTTGAAAATTCAATATTTTGGTTATTATACTACATACCTACTAATTCACCTACATGGTCAAGTTATGTGGTAATGGAACCGGCCTAGCACGCCGACAGTACCGGGTTCTATTCCAGCCCGGCACTCCGAATTTTTGCATTTTTTTTCTTATTTTATTAACTTCCTTCGTTCAGAATCGTTTTACTGAAGAAATGATTTATCATTTCTTTAAAATTCAATACACCCATCAAGAGAATACCACCCATTGTGCGAAGAACATCCATGGTGCGAAGTATGTCCGGCTTTTTTGTTATTTATATTGCATTATCACCAACTGAAATAATGAATGAAGACTTTGTTCATGTGCCACCCTAATAAAAGCTTATTCCCGCAGAGTATGCAAAAGCATACCCTATATATAAGCTTATGCAGATAACTGATAATAATTATAGAGTCCTAAATCATACTACTAAATATATTAATAGTATTGTTGTTTTTAAAAACTAAAATTATTATACATCAATAGAATAAATTAAAGAAATAGGATTTTTATTTGAAACATTATTACTTCTGAAAATGTTTCATTATAATATATACCTGTTCATAAAGATAGAGTAGTCTATCCATTAGTATAAGTCCTTCTATAACTGGTGCCAATGCTTGTTTCAGAAGAAAAAATACTTTTAAATGTTCATATTCAATAAGATATTTTTCATAAATTTGGTTGATTTTTTCATTGTCAATCTGAAAATTATTTATACAATATGTATACATTTAAATAAAATATAAACATTATTTGTATTCATAATCAAGACTATATTAGGAATCAATTGACTTTCTTCCTTCTTCCTTCTTCTCTTTGCGTCTTCAGTCGTTTGACTGGTTTGCTGCAGTTCTCTATGCATTCCTATATTGTAACTTAATTCCTTTAGTTCCCTAACAAATAATAATAATTATTATTTGTTTTATGTATTCTATCCTTGGCCTTCCTCTGATATAAACTTCCTTCCTCCACTATAACCTTCTACATCACTTTCTATAACATTCTTTGTTTAACTGTTAGGGCGTAGTATGTGCCCTATCATTTTGTCTCTTCTAACCTTAATACTATGCCACAAATCTCATTTTTCCTTTAGTGTTTCATTTGTCACTCTTTCAATCCATTTAATCTTAAGCATTTTTTGAAAACGCTACATTCAGAATTTCAGTCCAAGAAAAATTCAAGAAAGTTATTGAAGAGAATACCGGATTTGAAACTATTCTTAAAATAATTGATATACTCACTGTACAAGGAAAATATTTGGGAGGCCGTACATGTGCGGAAAATAAATGAATGGAATGATAAAAATGACAGGAAGTAAAAATACAAAATGTTATACAACGGAACGTAAAAATACGGAATGTAAATGTTCGGACTGTAATTTTGCGAAACGTAAAACTATGGAACCAGAATTATATATGGAAAGTAATTGATCCGAACCGTAATATTACGCAATGTAATACAACGGAACGGAAAACTACGGAATGTAATTGTGCGGACCATAGTATTGTGGAAAATAAAATGACGGAATATGTAAAATAACAGAAACAATGGTTCTCAAAATTTACCAAATTAATAGGTTTTATAAAAAGGTTTTTTTTACACTCTAACTCCGCACATAAGTTTTTTCAAACATGGTAATTCCACACGCACTTTTTAAATTTGTTTATTGTTTAAATACATAGCATGATATAAAGTTTATGCAATTTCCGATTATCAAGCCGAAATGTCCCCATGTTGCACAATAAGTCGAGGGATATTTTTAATTTGCGGAGAGAAGCGGAAGTGTTGACGAGAGTAAAGAGTCGACCAAACACCCAGTTAACTAATCTAGTCTTATACCTTTATTATAAGTTATTTTTACATAAACATTTTGAGAACCCATTAACTATTTCCGTATTATTACAGCCCATCATTTTACGTTCCGCAATAAAACTTTTCGTTAAACTGTGGTCAGCAGATACTGCAGTCCGTAATTTAACGTTCCGTGATATTCAGATTTGGAAACTTACATTCTGTAAAAGTATGGTTCATCTTTTTATGTTTCGTAATATTACATTCCGTGATTTTACGGTCTCTAAATTTAAATTCCACGATTTTACGTTTTGTAAATTTATTTTCTGCGCTTTTATAGCTCCCCAAATATTTTCTTGGTTATTTTAAATACGCTCCGTTTACATCAACCAAGGTAGAACAAAGTTTTTCAAGGTATAAGAACTTATTGGCTCCAAATCGAAAAGCGTTCAAATTTAAAAATTTAAAACATTAATAGTCCAATGCAATGATGTTTAACATTTGAAATATTTAATATGTTTACTATACTAAAATTTTCGGTATTATTAAGTACAATACTGCAATCAATTTTACTAGTTTTAGATTCTGAGTAAAGTGAAGAAGCTAGTGTTTTTACAATGATTTTTTTTTTCTGTGTATAACTTTTCGTATAGAAATACTTGTCCAAAAGTTTTGATCAATAACTTTTTGAAACCGGATTTGCCTTTAGATTGTACTTTAAAGAGGTCATTTTTTGAATTTATTAATTCTTCAATTTTTTTTTTGGAAAAAACTACCCAAAATTTGACAAAAACGACTCAGAAACCATAATTTTTTGATCCGAATTTTATGAAAATTTAAGCATAGATAGAAAATCCTATAAAAAAGATTTTGGCGCAAGAAAATTTTGAAAATGTGAAAAAAATTTTTAGACATTTTTTTTTTTTCTTATATTATTAATTTCCTTTGTTCAGAATCGTTTTACTGAAGAAATGATTTATCGTTTCTTTAAAATATAATACCCCCGTCAAGAGAATACCACCCGTCGTGCGAAGTACACCCATCGTGCGAAGTATGTCCGGCTTTTTTTATGTTCCTTTTCATTCAGGAGAGTAAAATTAAGTCATAAGAGGTAAGATTAGATAAATAAAGGTGTAAATGTACCGGCACACAGATAAGGGGTTGTATGAGCAAACAATTATGCTTCCACACTTTACATTCCCAAATATTCATTAATATAATAAGTACTAAACTTCCAAGTCCCTTTAGATTTTTCTGCGGGTTCTTTAATGATCCATTATTGATTATCCAGAATGATTTAAAGATTTCTTATAATTTTTTGTTGGTTAGGGCCATTGAAGTACTGGAAAATCATTCAAACACTTGAATTTTCCCTACAGCATCATCCTTGTGGGTAGTTTTTTTCTAACATTCTAGGCTTTAGGGGTTTTTATGATCGGCAGGAAGCAAGTCTGTGTGCATTAGCGCAACTTGGAAAATGTTTTTGAAAGGCTAATATGTATTTTTGATTGATTGAGCCCCCCAAAATGGCATTAACCTTCTGTAGTTCTCAAATTTTTTGGGGCTATGAATACTAATGAGGGGGTCAGTCCCCTTCTAATTGTACCTATGTTGATGTGCTATTCTACAAATCAGCCACACAAATAACAATCAGCACACAAATAATAATCACAAAAAAAAATAAAATAAAATAAAAAAATACAAACTAAACTCAACCTTCTACAGTAACTAGTGAGAAGTATCCCTTAGTATACATTAAATAAATGATGCACAACATTATTATCATTAAATATTTGGTAAAATCTAAATTACTTCCAAAAGGAAAAAAAATCAGGTTTATGATTTTTTATAATAAAAGCAAACATAATATAATAGCAAAATAATTCAATTTTGAATTACCTCAATATTTAATTGTAAACGATTAACAGCTTTATGAACATATTCATTAAAGGTCAAACATTTATGTGCTAAACGTCCAACATGACATCTTTTGATATCTTCATTTTCACCAAATTCTTGTTCTAAAAATACTTGTAAAAGGGCTCTGTAGAATAAAGGTTTTGTAGGATCTATTATCTGTAAAATATTTTTAATTTCATTATAATATTTCCTGCTGTAAATAAGATATAAAGAAATAATTTACATTTTTTGAATTAAAAATTTTTTCTGGCGATTGAGAAGCACACATTCTAGCATCACGTCCAAGTTCAAAATGTTTATCTTTCAAACATTTACTAACAGGAAACCCATAAGATTTATTACTGTTCAATGCATTTTCAACATCATGCCAAAATGTATTAACAGTAAACTCTTCCTCAATTAAATGATAACAACAACCAACGTTGATTAATAATTTTAAATTATTTTTAGACTCGGTAAATAATTTCAAACATGTAGTAGCTAATGAACCACATGTATGGAGTCCAATTAAAGTAAATTCATCTTGAATATTAACATTAAATGCATTTTGTACAATAGGTGTAATGTTGGTATGTTCAGTAACATATTCTGTAACTTGCTTGTAGGTACTACCTACCACAATTGGTTTTCTGCTGTATTTTTCATAATATTCATTATAATTATTTAGTTTTTCTTTAATAATTGGTTGGTATACTTTTTCTTCTGGTAAACCATTTGTTTTTTTTAAAACAGACTGCCAATATTTCTAGAAATAAGAAAGTCATGTAAAAGTCCAATAATTAAAATTAAAGTTATTTAATAAAAACCTCAAATTTAATTGTTCGATTTCTAGCACCTTCAGAATTTATTGATTGAGAGTCAATACCAAGTACATTGAAATTGTAAGCTAATGCTAATAGAGAACTTAAATATCCTTTCCCTCCTCCAATATCAATAATTATGTCTGTACCAGCATAATTTGAAAAATCTGCAACTAATTTGGCCATGATTTCAACTTCATGCATTTTTTTAGCAGCCATGAATTCTTTCAAATTAAATGTTTTATTCATAGGTTTGTAACCCCAAGTTTGAAGAATATTGTATACCTCATCTAATTTCATATAACAACCATCAGGATATGAATTTAAGTTGTTACATTTTGATGAAGTCACAAAACGTGTAAGAGAATCAGAAATTGGATTATCACACCAAAAATTAGAGAACACCAAGTCTGTTCCTTTAAAATCTATTTCTTCTCGTATATCACTTGGTATTATAGTTTCCCAAAAGTTATGAGTAATAAAATTAACAATATGGCTATTAGCAATAGGTAAAAATGGTTTTAAATAAGTAATAACTTCTTCTAATCTAGTTCGCAATTGCTCCATTTTGAATAGTTAAGAATACTTTTATCTAAATTTTTAATTTTTAAATTAAAACAGAATTTTTTATACAATCCTTTTATTTCATTACGTTTATCAATAGTACAGACATTTTTTTCATTTATCTGAGGAAATGCTTCAATTAAGTTGGAAAGTTTTTGTATAATGTGAAATTCTTTCTCGGAAAGTAAGATTATTTTTGATTTTTGCAATTTTTTTATGCCAATTAAAATACCAGCATAAAACCCAATTTCTAATCCAATATCAAACCCTTTTTGATAACCTATTTGAAAACCTTGAAGGGAAGAATTTTCAGAAGACTTTTTAATTCCTTGTAAATATGTTTTTTCAGCTATATGCTTTTCACTCAGAAGTATATCATTAATAACTGAGTCATAATCTGAACTTATGTTAGTATTCATTCTAATCTGAAAAATAAAAGTTATATTACAACTTTATAATAACTATTAGTTAGTATTAGTAAAAACATATTATTTACCAATGAAAAAATAATTATTTTACATAATATGAAATCAGTAAAATAAAAAAAATATACATTGTACTTTAATTAATTTAATATATTTAACAGATTTTAATTAATTTGAAAATGTAACAATATAAATTTTAAATTACTCGTTAGTAATTAGTAATTGCTTTCTAGTAGGTACTATGATTTAAAATCAAAATTGCTTTATTAAACATGGGTAGGTACTATCGAAAAAGAAAACATGTTCATCAGTCTGGTAATGATAACTTTTTGTTAACATTATTATCACATTTATGGTGATGTCATTCGTTACCACGGTATTCAAGGTTTTTACAAAGAGTGATATCAAATTAAAATTTGGTAATTACTTATTTTTCTTATAACTTAAGTTTGTATCAAAAGAATGTTCTATTTGATTGTATTTATGATTGTCAATTTTCATAGTAAATTTTTGAATTTTAAATATTGTTTGTATGCAAATTATTTTTTAACCACTTAAAAATTACAGATTATAAAAACCTTGAAGAATACTTCATTAATTATTAAATAAATATCATTATTTTTTTAAATCAACCTGGCTGCAGAAATCTTACAAAATCCAGATGGAATTTCTCAAGAAGAAATCGTCACTGATGAATCTGTTATAAATATTTTGGAAGTTAAGAACTCCTATACAAATGATGACTCGATTCAAAAATTATCATCCTGTATTAACAATAGCACTTCCAAAAGTGATAATAATGAACCACTTTATGTCAACTTTGATGTGGACAACACATATTTAAAAGTATCTATTAATAATATTGTTCTATCTGAAGATTTTATACGACTTTCATTAAAGATCTTTTGGAATATTCCTAATGATGACAGACAAACTAAAGACTGGATTGGATATTACAAACTAGGTTTGTATTAATTTATTTTTGTTTATTATAATTGTGATAATTAAGCGTAGATAAAGTTGAATTATATATAAATTAAAGCTAATTTATTTTGTGGTGTCTGTAAAATTTTCCATTTTCATTTGCATTAGTTAATATATCAGATGATGTGAAGTCATTAAAGAAAAAAAAAGGTACTGGTATATGAATTATTATTATTAATTGTAAATTTGATAACCAATTATTGTTTTGTATTTATCTTTAAATTATATACCTATTTATATTACAATTTTTCAACTAAAACTGTAATGTTGGCAAAAAAAAACTATTAATTCAATTTCTGTAAGTTGAAAGTCTTGTTTAGGTTGGTAGCATTGCGTTCATTCATGTTTTCGTGGCCCATAGTAATTTTGGGTTATGTACCGGAAGTGAGAGTGGGGTCGGCAGGCGGGGGGTTTCCGTTTCATTCATCTATTCACTTCATTCATTGGCAAATGGTCATATATATCCGTTCTAAGGGCATGGCACTGCTTTTTATATGAGTGTTATTTTTTTCTCTCTCTGTAAGCGTGTGTTTTTAAAATCCTTCTAAATAGTATTCCACAATTTTAGTATCTGTTATTCATTTCCGGTTGATATTTTTCGTGCTGTCTCTTTAAGAATCAAGTGATACATAAGTTATAATTGCAAGCCCTTCGATGCTACATAAAAGGTATGTTATGGAATTGTGCTTTATAGGCTATATATATATATATATATATATACACATATACATATACATACATACATATGTAGGTACATAAGGCCTTCAATGTGTTTAGCATTGTCAATTTTTTATTATGCAAGAATATTTCATTCATATTGTTAAGTTACATAAAATATTAATGTCTTAAATCTTGAGCATTTGTTTTATTTGATAAAATACTGCAAATAATGCTTTTAACAATTAGCAATAGCCGAGGCAATACAATAATTGATGAAACATTGTGGAAAAGTTTATTACTTACAGTTTTGGTTTTGTTTATTAATTAAATAAAGTATTTTATTGATATAATTGCTACAAATATTAAAACTAATATGCATAATTAATTTCATAATAGATATTAATACCTATTTAATTCAACAAATATTTTTGCAGTTCAATTAATCAATTAGGAATATATTATTAGAAACAAATATCTAATTTTATTTGTATAACAATGTTTGATTTAAATTAAAATAATAGCATAATATAATTAAAATGTATTAAGTAAATGTAATGGTTTATTTTCATACCCACATTTAATATTAATTTACTGAACAGAATTTGTAATTAATAAAAGAAACATGATTTTATTTAACCCATGTATTTTAATTTTTAGTACTTAGTACAAGTGTACATATATTATTGTCATTAATTATTTTATTTTAAGTACATATAACAAATTTAATTTGATCTGATTGAATGTAGGTGTTAAGTTAGATGTCATAATATTTTGGTACATATACACATATACACATATATACATATTAGATTACAAATTTAGGGAATGGAAAATAAGTTAACATTGTGTCTAAAAATCTAAACACCAGGTATGTAATGTGTCCTAGACATTGTCCATGCATCCATGCAAGCATACATTTTGATATGGGTCTACACTAAATAATTTGACGCTCGTGTAGATAAAACTTACTCGGACTGCATAGAGTAAGAAAACAGACTGATATATATATACACTGTATAATAATTACCTAATATATTTACTGAACGGATCGTTTATTACAACCAACCACACAGTAACAGCCTTCTAAGAGCCACCAACTCTGCACTTGTTGGTATCTGGTTGAGCAGATTTAGGAGAATACATAGCCATATACTCAGGGTTTGACTTTGTCTTCCTACATCTGCTTTGAATTTTTTGTGCATTATTTCTCCCTTTTTCCCATAGCTGCGGAATGATTCCAGTATTCCAGTATAATATACCACTACGTATAATTTTAATTTAACTGCCATACGATTTTATCAAAAAAAAATTTTGAAACCCATGTAAATCACTTTTTTAAATGTATTACACAACCCAAAATGACCAAAAAGCTTAGTTTTGAAGTGGGGAGGTGAAGCAAAGCAGATTGTATTAATGTAATTATGTCGTGCCTTTAAACTATGTTTCATGAAAAACCTATTGCCAACCAACGTGGTTTTTCATAGCAATTCGAGCAATGTATCGATTTGAATACTAAGTAAAACACACTACATACCTTTTAGGTGAAATAATAGATATTTAATATAATAACCGAAAATATTGAATTTTCAAAATAGAATAAAATAGTTAGAAAATTGTTACCTGTGGATTTTAATTCACACCATCGTATTCAGCATCGAAAAATACATAAGATGCAATAAAACATTATCAACCTTCAGCAACCACGTGTTATCTATAGATATCTCCTAATATCTGTCTGTATTTTATCCGATTTTTTTTTTATTTATTCAAACCCCTGTAAAATGTTCAATAATTCGTCCATTTTTATTTTAATGCACCAAAATATTTGCAATGAAATTCTCCATCTTGGCACCAAATTTCAAAATAATCGGTTTGGCCAATTTTCTTTTATATACGCTAAAGTGCGTAATTTTAGGTAAAATGAACAAATTTTTTGTCAAAATTCTAACTTCAAACAGGTATAAAAAGAAAAGTTGACTAACGATTTTTGAGATTTTTTCAGGTCAATTAGACATATATGTCGGTGAGTTCATATTAAATTTTCAAGCCTTAATATCAAAAATCAAAAATTTAATTACATAAAAACTAACAAAAAATGAGAAATTTCTGAAATTTTCAAAGTACTGTACTTAACTCAAGATTGATCAAATCTTTTTGAAATTTTTATGAAATATTTTCTTGACCATTTTTAGTAGTTGGTGAAAGTTTTAAGTTTCTAGCTGCATTATTTTTGAAGTTATGTTAAAACGCAATTTTCAATTTTACAAAAATTCCGGTGATTGCAAATTTTGCCGCTTTTTTTGTCAATTTTTTTGACAGTTTTTTCGCGTTTTTGAAAAAAATATTGAGAAATTTGAAAAATGACCTCTCTAAAGTACCATCTGGGTTCAATTTTGGATCTATAATTTTATAACTTTTGGACAAGTATTTTTATATGAAAAAGTGTTTACAGAGGAAGAACAAAAAAATAAACATCATTGTAAAAACATAAGCTTCTTCATTTCGTTCAGAATCTAAAATATAGGTATAATAGGTATATCTGGTTTCAGTAAAAACTCATGGAGTAATATCACAACTTCTCATAGCTTTAGAATAATAATTCTTTAAAAGTATATTATTTAGTGATATCCCAACTCAAAATGTTAATAATAACCAAATATGATTTAAAAAATAACAAAAACTTCATATTATTAATGAAAATAATCTCCTTAAACTTCACATTACTAAAAATTAATCATTACAATATATATATATATATATCAGAATGTTGATCTTATAATTACTGAAATATTGAGTTGGTTTATATTAGATGTGTACATAATTTGTGAAAATTTACTCAGGTTATTTTTTTCGTTTGATATTAGTAAAACAATCAAAAAAGTTTTTTATTTAAATATTTAAATACTGTAAATTTAATTTTTAATTTAGCATTAAGGAAAATATTTTTTGAAATTTTAACTTCAGAATTCATAAAATGTTTGATCTTTAATGTGATTTCAAAATTTTGTTACTAATATACAATATAGCAAATTTGCATTCAGTAAAACTAATTTTGTGTTGTTAGCTTTAATATTAAATTAAATTGACTTATTATCGTGCTCACAGATAAGGATATATTCTATGTTCATAAAAAATATATTTTTAATAAACATCGATTTTTACCAATTTATAAGTTTGTAAAATACTTAAATTTTACTTAGTAAAGTATAGATAAGAAAGAAACATGCTTTGCAAAACGGATATTCTTTTCTCCTCGGGTCAGATACTTTTGGTAGGTGTGTAGAATTTTAAAGAAGCAATAAATCATTTTTTCGATTAAACAATTCAGAATGAAGGAAGTTAATAATATAAAGAATAATAATAGTTGTCTTTTTCAACACACTCACCAAAGGTATCTGACCCGAAGTGCAAAGAATATCTGTGGTACAAAGTATGTTCGGCTTTCTTATCTACACTTTATTTTTTTTATTTAATAAATAAAGGGAAAAAAATTAAATGAGAAAAAAAAGTGTTAGAAAAATGTCTAATTTTTTTTTCACACTTTCAAAATTTTCCTGTGCCAAAATCTTTCTAAAGTTATTGTCAATCTATATTTAAATTTTCGTAAAGTTGAGATCAAAGAATGATGGTTTTTGATTCTTTTTTGTCAAATTTAGGATAGTTTTTTCAGAAATAAAAATTGAAGAATTGAGAAATTAAAAAATGACCTCTTTAAAGTAGTACCAACTATAGACAAATCTGGTTTCAAGAAGTTGCTGATCGAAACTTTTGGACAATTATATCCATACGAAAAAGTGTTTACAGTAAAAAAAAAATAAGAAGTAAAAAATAAACATCATTGTTAAAACACTAGTTTCAGAATCTAAAATTCATTAATTTGCATTAAAATGTATATACAGTAGAAACCGTTTATAATGACATTCAAGGGACCTGTCTAAATTGGTCATAATAACCGAAATTAGTTTAATCAAAATGATAAAAATAATTAAAAATTTGATATTAATTTTTCAATTTAATATATTATGTATTACAAATTTATTCAATTTTTATCACAAAATCATGTTTAAAATACGTACAATATATAGTATTTACAATTAATTCTAGTTCTTAACTCATTAGTCATTTTATCAGAAAAACGAATAAAATCGTAAAATGTAAAACCATAGTTGCTACACTTTGTGGAAACCTGGAAAAGTCGGAGAATTTTATTTAGTCAGGGAAAAGTCGAAGAATTTGATTAACTTAATTCTGGAAATTTTATATGGATATTTATTTTTTTATATTGCACCATGATAAAATGCTGTTTTCTAGGATAAGTTGTTAATAATTGTATAGGTAATTATTTTACTTATTCATTTTTTCAATATTGTTATTAATACCATTGATTATGAATAATATAAATAATAAATATTAATACGAACAATACTTTAAAAAGAAAGGGGGAAAAATATTGTACTGTTTATAATAATAAATAATATTTATGTATATCTAAAATTCTTGGAACTCTCAGGGAAATTTCAAGGAGTGGTTGCTTGGGAAAATTTAAAAATATAAAAGGGGGGCAACTATGAAAACATAAGCTAATGGTACTGTAATAATGTCTTATTGTATAAAAACTTAAAAAGCCGATACACTTCCCACCATGGGTATTCTTCCCTCCTCGGGTAGAATATTTGGTGATTGTGTTGAACATAAAAGAAAAAATAAAGCATTTATTTAACAAAATGATTCTAAGTAGAACTTCAGTTAATGACTGACATCAATATTTGTCAGTTTTATATTTGTTTAACAATTGCAACATATTAACATTCTATCCAAAATTTGTCTATGATAAAAAATTGTTAATATTTTCAAGATTTAAACTCTATAACTTTTGGAATTTAAATTTTATGAAAATTCTGGTAATGCATATTTTATCATAATAAGTATTCAGAAATTTGAAAATTTACCTCTCTTTAGTACTATCTAATTGTAATTTTGTATTTATAGAAATATTGATTGAAACTTTTGGACAAGTATTTCTATATGAAAAAGTATTTCTTGAAATAGAAAAAATGTAACATCATTTTTTCACTTTGCTCAGAGTCTAAAATAATGTAATAATAAAATAATGTTTTGATATATAAATTGGTTTAAAGAAAAATATATAAAATGTATGTTACATATTATTACTGCTGTTTTGCAATTTTTTAGACCATTATATTTTTATTTCAATGAATACAAAAATATAATAAAAGTGATAAAAACTTATACAAAAAAAAATATTAAATTTTTTAGGGTTAATCTATACTTAATCAAAATCTTAGGTAAAAAAATTATATTTTACACAGAAAAAATGAGTCATACTTATTCTTAATGAAATATAATTGAACTATGCATTAAACATACATTTGTTCTTTATTTAGAAAAATTAAAAATGTATTGTTGTCATCTTTTATTAATTAGTGATTATATTTTGTCATAGATGAGAAAAATGTTATGACCTGCATTGCTCGATATACACGACCTATCAATGGCTCGTCAAAAGGAAGTGCAATGTGGTTAGTAGATTTTCCACACTGCTCATCCATGAATGAAGGTACTATTACCTTTGTTTAATGCAGTTGTTTTATTTAAATTTTTCATTTTGTACAATTAATTTTTTAGGATATGGAAAATTCTTTTGCTTCCGTTACTGTAGCGGCTTGTCTTGTCTGGCTGAATCGCAGCCAGTTGATCTTGACTCTGTGTATAAGTTAGCAGCTGACAGTAACGAGAAGAACATTAAACAGCCTAAAGTATGTGAAAACTGTACAGAAACATGTGAAAATTCTGATAAATTAGCACAATCTGAAGCTAAAATTATTGAAACTAAAGTTGACGTTCACATACAGCATGTTGATAAAAAACCACCAATTGCGGAGAATAATGATTACCTTAAAATCTGGTCAGATACAACTGTTCCAGATTCCCCTCCTCCACCTCTTCCTCCGCGCACCTATAAACATAAACTTTTAGAGAGAACTTGGGCTATGCCACCATCCACAACCCTTCCATTGGATGCATTACGTCAACTAAAACCTAAAGGTCTAATGGATAATTCTGATTTTACAAATATTTCTCCTGTTGTTGAATCCAAAGCTCATAGACCTTTAACAAGAGCTTCTAGTCGAGCTGGAGATCATGTAAACATGAAGTGTTCTGTTCAAAAAACATTATCAAATGATACTAGAGAACATTCAAGGTTTATGATGTTAACAGATGAAAATAGAAAACCGAGGAAAACAGAAAACGCACTTCCACCTGGTAATATTATAAAAATGATGTTTTTATCTGCAGTTTGTTTATAAAGTTAATGATTTTATATTTTGCTATTTGACTAGATTGGGAAGCTCGAATGGATAGTCATGGTAGATTATTTTATATAGACCATCTTAATCGAACTACTACTTGGCATCGTCCTTCTAGGCAAAATTGTGATATGCATTATTACCAACAAAGGCAACAATTTAACAGAAGGTATTTTTTCATTGATAATTTGCATATTATTTTTTTGGATTTTTTATGATTATCACATATATGTTTAAATAATATTTATTACATTATAATTTTAGGTATCAAAGTATACGTAGAACTATTTCACAAGAATCAGAATGTAATACATTATCAAGAACTGATACATTATGTTTAGATTCATCAAAAACTAAATTCAGAGATCATGGAAGTATAGCATTGCAATTTATTAGTAAAAAGGAATTTCCCACTTTATTGCAGCAAAATCAAGTATGCCAAATTATAATAATATTTTATTTTATTAGATTTCAATTAATTATTTGAAATGTTATTTGTAGAGAGCTTTAGCCCTTTATAATAGCTCTTCAACACTTAAATATGTTGTACCTAAAATTCGAAATCATCCATCTTTATTTCAACGGTATCAAAGTCATAGTGATTTAGTTAGCCTTCTAAATTTATTTGCTAATACTAGGGTTGCACTTCCTAGAGGATGGACATCTAAAACTGATGCTACTGGAAAGGTTTGTAATAATGAGCTGGTATGAATAAAAATATTATATAATTTTGTTATTGGTTATATATTAGGTGTTTTTCATGGATCATACCTCAAAGATGACTACTTTTATAGACCCACGTTTACCATTAAATGATATTTCTGTGCCATTGCCGTCTACTTCACAAGAACCTCCAGTACCTCCTCCTCGTCCAACAAATACACACATTGATAACATGCTTTGTGATACAGTAGAAATACCATCTGCATATAATGAAAAAATTGTAGCATTCATACGTCAACCAAATATTCTAGAAATATTAGCTGAACGGTTTCCACGATTATCTACTGACCAAAACCTAAAAGACAAAATTAACCAAATTAGAATTGAGGGTATTCCATCTTTAGATGCATTTGGAAATGAATTACAACTCAACATTTTATTAAGGTAAGTTTATAATGTTAACAATTATTTATAGCAGATTTATAATAATTGACATAATATTTATTCAAGTCTATTTGAGAACGAGATCATGAGCTATGTACCAGTAAAAGTGAGAGACATAAGGGTATCTCCTCAGCAATCACCTATAATGAATAGGGCAAATAGAACTGTTCCTCCTTTTAAAAGAGATTTTGAAGCAAAACTTAGAAACTTTTATAAGAAACTGGAAACTAAGGGATATGGTCAAGGACCAGGAAAACTAAAGTATAGTTTTAATAAAAATGAATAATATAAATTATTATATTTATTAAATGTTTTTTTTTTTAGAATTGATGTACGGCGAGATCATCTACTTCAAGATGCATACAATAAAATAATGAGCATGCCTAAAAAAGATTTACAAAAATGTAAATTATCTGCACAGTTTGATAACGAAGAAGGACTTGACTATGGTGGACCATCCAGAGAGTTTTTCTTTTTAATATCTAGAGAACTATTCAACCCCTATTACGGCCTTTTTGAATATTCGGCTAATGATACTTATACTGTTCAAATATCGCCTATGTCGGCGGCATTTGTTAATAATAAAGAAGACTGGTTTAGATTTAGCGGACGAGTTTTAGGTTTAGCTTTAGTACATCAATATTTATTGGATGCATTTTTCACTCGGCCGTTTTACAAAACTCTATTGAAACTGTAAGTATAAAACCATTTTTTTTTTAACTATACATTAAAATTACACATAAATAATCACTTTTAGACCTATGAGTTTGAGCGACCTTGAATCTGTTGACCGAGAATTTCATCAGTCGTTATGTTGGGTACAAGAAAGGGATATATCAGGGGAAATGTTAGACCTCACATTTTCTGTCACTGAAGAAGTATTTGGTCAAACTATTGAGAAAGAATTAAAACCTGGAGGTCAACGAATTTTTGTTACAGAAAAAAATAAAAAGGTTAATGGAAATAAAATATATTTTAATGCTTATTTTAATTAATAGATATTAGTCATGTATCGAAATTAAATTTTTATAGGAATATATTGACAAAATAGTCAAATGGCGATTAGAGCGAGGTGTTACTGAACAAACCGAAGCTTTAGTCCAAGGATTTTATGATGTAGTTGATCCTCGGTTAGTATCTGTCTTTGATGCCCAAGAATTAGAACTAGTCATTGCTGGAACTGTTGAAATAGATTTAACTGACTGGAGAAGTAACACTGAATATAGATCAGGTAATATTGATCATAATAAAACTATTTTAGTTTTGTTTTCCTATTAAAAAGTATGTCTAATATATATATATATATATGATT
Source organism: Stegophylla sp. TES_Ste_2020 (assembly GCA_025469315.1). NCBI lineage: Eukaryota > Metazoa > Arthropoda > Insecta > Hemiptera > Aphididae > Stegophylla > Stegophylla sp. TES_Ste_2020. The sequence continues at coordinate 23,549 of JAIPRM010000861.1, read as the reverse complement.
TTCTTTGTGATAAAAATTTATCTATCGCAAATTGTACAGCAAAAAGTTTTGATTTTTATGTTTGAGAAAAAATGTTGTAGTTTAATTTAAAATATTTAATTTTAAGAAAACTGCATACAATTAAAAATACTTATTGCTGTAAAAGTTATGAAAAATGATTTTATTTACCTCCTATGTGCATGGTACGCTAAAACTTTTCTGGAAAACCTCCCATGTGTAACTAATTCATAATATATTAAATAATATTAAGAGGCATATTAATTTTTTCTTAATAATATTGTTTTTTTTTTTTTTTTTTTTTGAGTAATTCTTAAATTTGGATACTCATATTATTAATATTCATATTTTTAAAATTTGTTTTAATTTTATTAAAGTCATAAAATCTCCCTTGTTTAATATTTGATAAAAAAAAAAAGTATTAACAGTAATTAACTGCCTATGTACAAAAATCAATCTAAATAAAATATTTTATACTGTCTTCTTTCTTTTGAGGATTTCATTTCTTAAACATATTTTCCAATAAAATAATATACTTTTAAACTGTTTTAATACTTACTGATTTTTTAAAATACTAAAATTTCTATCCAGAAAACAGGAGTTTTCAATGCCATATTATAATTATAATTTTACAGTCGGATAGCAACATATTAGTAAAATATCAAAAGTAAAATTAGCTGGTCATACTTTGCACTTAAATCACTCGAACCTAACCTATCGGTTTCATGATGAAAGTGTTGAATTATGAATAAATGATCAAACTAATTTAAAGGGACTTTCTGTACAATATGCAGGACATTGTTATTTGTTTGTATTTGTGTATTGTATTTATTTATCTATATAATAACAAAACAATCCATGTTGATATAATAATTTGTGAAGACTGATCCTGCTGTGTTTCAAACGCCATCGTTGTTTTTGCAGTTAATTGAACAAAAAGTGGAGGTGCACCATTTGTTTTGATGTATTATTTTTTTAACTTTGTTAGTAAATTATCAATGGTTTACATTGCATCAATTTTTGAAGCAACAAAGTTCTGACTATTATTCACTGTCTCATGAATATATCCATAATATTTACAATCATGGTATATTTTTTATCTGATTTTCCTTGTTGAATCCATTATATTGCGTCAAAGCTTATGTATCTCAACTATAATTATAGTCAAATATAATCATCATATCATGATATACCCCTAAATATATTTTTAAAAGCAAATTTTGGTCTAACACCATTGCCATGTAGCTAGTAGATCACTCGTGTTAGGTAGATCACATGTAACAACAGCTTAACATACTGATCTAAAAACGCTTTCAATTAAAAGTGTTTACAGAAAAAAGAATATATATAATAAATATGCATATGTATTGCAAAATTACTAGCTATTTTGCTTTGCTTAGAATCTAAACAAGAAAACCGGAATACTTCGGTACCATGGATATTCTTCGTTCTTCGGGTCAGATATTGGAAAGTTAGTAGTATTTTAAAGAAATGATGAATCATTTCTTCAATAAAATGATTGTAAATAAAAAAAAGTTAATAATATAAAGAACAATAAAATAATTGTCATTTTCAACACGTCTACCAAGAATATCTGACCCGAAGCGCCAAGAATATCTGTGGTGCGAAGTATGTCCGGCTTACTTGTCTATACTTTACTTTTTTTTATCTAATAAAAAAAATTTTCACATCATTGTGAAAACATTAAGTTTCTTCACTTTATTTAGAATCTAAAAGTATAAATTAGATAATAGTTAAACTTAATCTCATAATGGTAATTTATATTGCAGTCTTTTAGTGTCTTACATTATTTTGGGTTCAAATTATTAAATTTTTACTAGGGATAGGTTCCTCGAAATTAAATAAATTCAAACAGTTTGAATTTTGAGAAAAATGTAAGTTCAAATTAAAATCTGTACACCTAGAATATTGTGTCTTTGAAATTCAATATGGTGTGAATTAGTTTTTTTATGTTTCGGCACTGTTAATTTTTGAAAAGGTATAATTATATAAATTGATTTCATCCAATTTGAGTATAATGCATGTCGTATGAAGGTAAAGATCTTTTGTGCACAGGTACATACAAGTGCGTTTCACGTAATTAGAGACTCAATTTTTATAAATTTAAGGTTTGAGTGTTTAAAAGTTTGAAAATAGTTTGATTAAGCATCAAGTTACCAAAAAAATATGTTCGATCCATCCCTAATATTTATAAAATTAACGTTATTACCACTATACTTCAATAAAATCAATTCAACTGATAAGAAGAACATATTTATAATTTTAATTTGTAGATGTTCATTTAATTATTTATTATTTTGAAAAATAGTATATGAATGGTAGAGAATTTACTCTTGTTCCATGATCATTTTAAGTAATAATAATTTATATTATTTTTTTATTGGAATTTGTTTTAAGGTTACCACGATGGGCATCAAGTTATTAGATGGTTTTGGTCTTCAATTGAACAGTTCACTAATGAGCAACGGCTCAGACTACTTCAATTTGTAACGGGCACATCTAGTATACCATATGAAGGATTTTCTGCTCTTCGTGGGTCTACTGGCGCTAGAAAGTTTTGCATTGAAAAATGGGGTAAAGCAAACAGCTTACCAAGGTAATTTTTAAATTTTTATGCATTTTAAGTAGTGTTGTAGATAGTATTATAAACTTATATAATAGGACAAGCAATTTTCTACCTGTTTCTACTATGCTATTTTCAATGATGTATATTGAGATAAAAGGAAATAATTATTTTATAGGTGTTTACCACAATATTGTCTCAATTCACCAATATATCGATATATCAGAAATACAAAAATAGTTCCCTGTAAATTAGAATTATTAAAATATTAATGCAAAAGTGGTTCTTTTATCAATAAAGTCCTGCTAGGTACATAATGAATATTTACAATTTCAAGTCAAATATGTTGTCCATGACCTCAAAATTATTCTTCAAATTCTACTTTTGTTGCCTGTCCTAAAACTACTTTATATATATTATTTCGTCATAATTAGTCAATATTTAAGTTATTGAGAGGTGATAAAGTAAGATGCACATTCATCACTCTGTGGGTGGGACTTGATGTATGTGTTAAACTTTAAAGAAACAATAAATCATTTCTTCAATAAAACGATTCTGAGCATGACTTAAGTTTACGCAGGACAATTTTATTTATAAATTATAGTTAATTATTATTACAAAAAGTTATTATTACTCGCCATTTTATATTCCACTGGTAACTGAAAACAGAGAGCTTATATATAATATTCTTTCACCGAAATATTTTGTTAAATTATCTATGTTTAAATTTTCATAAAGGTTGGATTAAATAAAAAGTTTTAATGGCGTTTTCTCCAGTTTTAGGAAAAACTATTGAGATTTAAAAAAAAAAAAAATGTCCAAAAAATTTTTTCACATTTTCAAAATTTTCTTGCGCTAAAATCTTTTTTATAGGATTTTCTATTTATGTTTAAATTTTCATAAAATTCTGATCAAAAAATTATGGTTTTCGAGTCGTTTTTGTCAAATTTTGGGTAGTTTTTTTGAAAAGAAAACATTGAAGAATTGAGAAATTCAAAAAAT
>JAIPRM010000861.1:0-15508 GCA_025469315.1 Stegophylla sp. TES_Ste_2020 | reverse complement strand
GTCCCAGGAAGAGGTGGATTGATGGAGTAGCGGAAGATCTGAAAGAAATGGGCATAGAAGACTGGCGTGTAATCGCTCAAGACAGAGAAAAGTGGCGGGATATTGTAGTGACGGCTAAAACTCTTAGAGAGTAAAATGGCCAAAAGAAGAAGAAGAAGACAAATTATACATTAAAACCTTTCCTGAGACTACTCAGCCAATCCATTAGTAAAAACTACTGAAATCCGTAGAGTACTTTTCGAGATATGTGTATATATCAAAAAAGAGGTTTCTATTAACACGTTTGCGGCCACGTGTCACATATATGTGACATGGTGGTCTCTTTAAATAAACCCATGTCACACATATGAGACACTTATTTATAGATTTTCAATCATTTATTGTGAACTTGGGTTTCTTCAAACGAATATCGTAGCATAATGGTTTTATTAAACGATACCTACGCTATCTATCGGTGTACAAAAAGTATAAGTACTTAGAACTAGTAGAAATTAATTAGATTGGGTTTGACCCATCGATTTTCAAAAAGGTCTTGGGTCGCGAAGGTGTTAAATAATTTATAAAGATTTTAATTCTAATTCAAATGTTTCATTCATGTCATAGATCAAAAATGTTTGTAGAAAGATTTCTTACAGAATATATTTTCTGGTAGTCATTTTGTGTGTTACCCTCTTCCAAATATCTATTGTGTGGTATTAACATTTTAGATTCAGAGCAAAGTGAAGAAGCTAGTTTTTATAATGATATATATATATATTTTTTTGTGTTATGTTATTTTTGCTTTAAACTACTTGTCCAAAAGTTTAGATCAGCTTCGTTTTTTAAAGTGGATTTGCCTCTAGATAGTACTTTAGAGAGATCATTTTTTAAAATTCTCAAAATTTGGGAAAACACATAAAATTTGACAAAAACAACTTTGAAATCATTTTTTTTTTTTTTAATCCAAACTCGAAAATTTAAATGATAAACAATAATATAAGAGATATTTTAGTGTGAGAAAAATTTAGAAAATGTAAAAAAAGTATGTCTGGCTTTCATGTCTATACTTTACTTATCTTTGCTTTATTTTGATTTTTCTATTTAAATTGTTCAATAAGCAAAAGAACAAACAGAAAAAGAACATTTGATTATTGTTGTTGGTCGTCAAAATTAAAAATATTTCAAAATGTGTTGTACCGTAGTGTTTGGGAACCTGACCAAGAAAAGAAAATAATATAAGAAAATTATTTGTGTCAATTTGTAAAATTGTTATATAGAGAATTAGATGTAAAAAAGAAAAATGACAGATAGGAGGAATTGAAGGGGAAGAATTGTATAGTTACAAAAAAAAATATTTCTTAAGTTCTTGGTAGAAACTTTTAGACAAGTATTTCTGTATGAAAATGTGTACAAAAAAAAAAAAAACCTCTGAGCAAAAATTATTAAATAAAATAACCAATTTACTGAATTTTAATTTTTAAAAATAACAAATATTAAATACAAATAATATATACAAATAACTAAAATTAATTTCTATTATGTATAAAATAAGCTAATTTTATTTGAACATTTTTTCAAGGTTAAATCCATGAGGTTAATTTATTTATTAATAGTGATGTTAAGTCTTTAGCAATATTATTTTTGGAATAATAACAAAACTAAAATTGATTTTATAGTACAGTCGAATCCCCTTTATTGAGACATATCGGTTGCATGTTATTTTATCCTAATAATCCGAAATACAAAAACGAATATATAAATTTGTTAAAAACTGATTTTTTTTATATATTTTTACTATTACAAATATTAATTATACTAGTACAAAAATTTATTGAAATTATTTAATAATACAAAAAGAAAAACATGATATTATAACCTTATTATTTCTAAAAATACATACATACAAATAAAGTACATATATCACATGTGAATATCCAATTATAAAATTAAATCTAATAAACAATTACATGAGTTGTTGGCGATTTTCAAACTACTGATCTATTAATATACTCTATAAAAATGTCCCAATTATCCAGATTCATAGCCCAGATAAGTAGTGAACATTTACCCTACAAGTATACATTTGTTTTTGTAATTGAAGAATTGTCCTTATTAAGGGAATTTGACTGTATAATTGTTACAATGGTAATGAAGATGGTTTGTGATATTAATCAGCAGATATGCTCCAACTGATGACATGGAAAAGATTAAAAATATATTTTACAATAGTTTATATAATGTATATGACTTATCACCATAAGATAAAGTGGGATACTTGGAAATTTCAAAGGAAAAATAAGGCAGGAAATAATCTACAAACCTATAATTGAGAAAGCGAGTTGTCTACATAATCTCAAATGATAATGGTATAAGGTTGGTTAATTTCACTATGATTAGAAGTATGGTTGTAAGTAGCATCACATTTCCGCATAAAGATTTACACAAATAAACCTAGGTTGACAGGTGAATCAAGAGATGTATCATGGAACATCGGAGCATGAGACGTAGCATTGCAATGTCAGACTATTATATTGAAAGTGGAAAAAGGAAACTATGTCAGAGTAATAGTAAGAAAAGGTGATGGCTGTCAAAAAGTTTAACACAGAAGGTCTAATGAATCAGACAAAAAGACAATATTATAAAAATGAACTAAAAGAAACCTTTCAAATAACGAAGAAAACAAACAACATCTCGTCTGTGGAACGAGATAAAAATTCTATCAGAAAAATTTGATCTTTTTGTGCTTAATACAGAAATGCTGTAAATTCCAAATTTAAATACACATAAAAAGCAATAATTCTAGCCAATCTTTTTGAAATTTAGAACATAGATAGAAAACTGTGTGGATATTGAATAATCTTCAGTTATTTTCTTCAATATGACAGAAATATGGCATTTATTGAGATAATTTTATTTTTATTTTACAAGCATTATAGTAAAATTACCAAACAAGCTTCACTCAGAGATGTTTTTTGGTATTAAATTATTAGTATTATTAGTGAAAAATGTTTATTAGTAGTCCATATTATTACATTTTATTATGGCATGTAAAATATAAAAGACAAAATACAGTATGTAAATTAATTGGAAAGTCAGTAGTTATTACTCCTAATATAATGCAAAAATTGATGTTACGTTTTTTTAACATAATACATGACTAATAGCCCATCTTTTACCATGGTTAAAAAAAATCCAAAATTCAAAACCGCCAAAAATTTCTTTTGAGTATTCAAAAAAAAATTTCTAAAATAGCCACTTTGTAGAAATTCTTATAAGTTACTCGGAGAAAAAAAAAATTTGATATTGGTTGAATTTTGTTTGAATGAGAGCATTTTATATTCAAAAAACACAGCAAATTATAAAACTGTATAATTTTTAAACTTTTAAATAAATAACTAATAATATGATATTAGGTAATGAAGTATACCCAACTCATTAATATTTTTGTTTCTTATTATAAATGTTCACAATGCCCTCCATGGACTGGTATACATAACTCAATTTTATACAACCATGATCTTTGTGATGAAATTAATATATCTCTGGAAATATCTCTCACATTTTTTATTATACCTTCACAAAGTTCTTGAATGGATGTAGATGGATAGACACAATTTTTGAGGTAGCCCCACAGAAAAAAGTCCATTGGGGTCAAGTCTGGGGATCGAGCTGGCCAATTTATTGGTCCCCCTCTGCCAACCATTTGTCAGGAAAATGATTGCTAAACCAATTCCTAGCTACATGAGCATAATGTGCCGGAGCTTCATCTTGCATGAAGTATGGTAATTCTAATTCTGCACACATTAAACGTTTTTTCAGATAAGACAAGGTTTAATTTAGACTGAAATGAAGTTAAAATTTAATTAACATTAATATGGACATAAATAGCTGCTTAAATTGAAGATGTTTAACAGTAATTAACACAATTACTAAAAAAATCAAAAACCGTATGATTTTACAATTTGCTGTTTTTGAAAAATAAAATGCTCTCATTCATTCAAAATTCAACTGATTTCAAAATTGTTTTTTTCCTTGAGTAACATATAAGTAATTCTACAAAGTGGCTATTTTTGAAATAATTCAAAATTTTTTTTTTGAATACTCAAAAATTGTTTTTGGCGGTTTAGAATTTTGGATTTTTTAACCATGGTAAAAGATGGGCTATAAGTCACATACATGTTATAAAAAACGGAAATTCCATATCTGCATTATATTTGGAGTAATATCTACTGACTTTCCAATGAATTTACTGTATATCTAACCTATATAAGAAAAATTATTCAAGTATATACAGAACAATTTTGGCCCCCTCCCCTTAACGACAAATTCAAAGCTTCCACTGACAGGTAGAAATATAGGATGATGATGGCTTCCTCCAAATAGGAAGGAAGAAGGAATAAAAGAAGACTGACTGAGAAAAAACTAAATTTTCTAAATTCAAAAGTTTTTTAACATGAGTATGTATTTTAAGAATTAGAAAGATTATGATCAGAAACAACTTTCTTGTTTTTGTTTTTAATCTAGTAAAATTGTCTTTAACTAATTCATGAACTGCAGTTTGTAACTTAAAATATTTTACTAAACAAAAATAAAGGTGTGTGCGAGTGTAACATAATTATATAAATTCTAAATTTTAATTTAAAATAAGTCATTATAAGACATTTTTAATTAATGAAAAATACTTTTCATAAACATAAAAATTTAACTTTGATTATTTATTTTATTTCAGAATATGAACTCCAGTAAAAAATTATAAGAGAAGAAGTTGTCTTAGTACACATTTTGAAATGTATTACTATATATATTATTATGTTGTCATAAAATTTTAAATGAACTAAAAACAATTTAATTTTTATAATAATTGAAATAACACTAAAATAAATCTATTTGAAAAACAAAATTCTTAAAAATCAAACTTGAAACATTCACTAACTACTAAGAGTGGTCATGAGAACATTACATTTAAATTTCAAAAAGATTTGATCAATTTTGAGTTAAGTATAATATTTTTTTAAATTTAGAAAATTTCTTGTTGTTTGTTAGTTCTTATGTAATAAAATTTTTGATATTAAGACTTTAAAATTTAATATGATCTCATTGCCATGTCTAATTGATCTGAAAAATCTCTAAAATTGTAAGTCATCTTTTTTTTCTAAAACCGTTTGAATTTAGAATTTCAATGAAATTTGTTAGTTTTACTTAAATTACACACTTAAATGTACATAAAAGAAAATTGGCCTGACCATTTTTTTTGAAACTTGGTGTCTAGTTAGAGAATTTTATTGTGAATATTTTGGTGTAATAAAATTTCTTACAGATGAATAATTTAACATTAGGGTTTGATTGAAAAAAAATCGGAGAAAGTACAGATATATTACCTGTTTTATTACATATTTCTTATTAATACACTAAAAGTTGAGAGGTAGATAGGTAATGTTTTTTCTTTATGTACTTTTCAATGCTGAATACGATGGTGTTAAATAAAATATATGTGCATTAAATTTTCTAATTATTTTATTCTATTTTGAAAATTTAATTTTTCGGTTATCATACTAAATACCTACTATTTCAATGTAATGTTTAATATGTTAGTGTAGTGCAGTGGAATGCCGATACCGTTATCACGTGACAGTATGTGTTTTGATTCTAATCCGGCAGTCCGAATATTTTGCAATTTTTTTTTTTTATTATCCTTCGTTCAGAATCGTTTTATTGATGAAATTATTTATCGTTTCTTTAAAATTCAATACACCCGTCAAGAGAATCTCAGCCAATGTGCGAAGAATACCCCGACGAGCAAAGTACACACTTTCTATTTTAGAATATAATCAATACTCGACAATTTTGTTTTAAATTCAAAATATTAATTTTCTTATAGTAACATATTTGTTTTGTAGAATTATAGATAATTTAAGATTTTCCTAACTTGTTTGGTAATGAAAATAGCCTTAATGAAAAATAGTTTGAGACATACTTTGAAACTATTAGATCCATCAACAGTTTGATCTTTTACTCTATGAACTTTAGTTTCTTTTTCAAATTCTTTTTCTTTCTCGTCTTGTGCTGGACAAATATTTTTACCACAATAGTTGCAGGATAAAAACACATTCTGAGGTGGAGGCTTTACAGCTTTAAGGGCTATGTCAAATTTAGCTCTTATGTACCACATTCGCCATTGGTTCAACATTTCTCTGTAACTAATCAAATATTAAAAATATAACTTAAAATTAATGTAAAATTACAAACAATTAAAGCAATTTAATTTTTAAAACACTATTTTTAATATTTACCTATTGACCCAATTCATCATTATTTGATGTTCATGGACAATTTCACTTGGAATTGTTTTCAAGACTAATATAGTAACTGTTTGTATATCTCCTGTGCTATCTAAATATCTTTGTAATAATGGTACTACAGCAGGAGATGATCCTACCAATTATAATACAACAATAACAAATAATTATACATTTTTCTTTAAATTTATGACTTATTAATTTACCTGTTAAAAATATTGCAGTTAAGTTTCCTTGAGCTAACAATTTATTTGTAATTCTATTTATATAATCACTTAACTTTATATCTGAAAGAAATATACAAGCAAATGCAATCCTATCTTCTAATGGTATACCGACTTCATTCTAGAAACAAAATATATTTATATACAGGGTGATTTTTTAAGTATGGTTAATCCCACTTTTGGTCATAAAAATGCAAAAATTAAAATTTTTCTTTTTGGAATTTTCAAGTTCCTATAAAAACTATGTTTCCAATAACTCATTTTTTTCATGTCACTGAAAAAGTGTCCTGTGGCAATATAAAATTAATTTTTTTAAATGGCCTATTTTTACTGTGGAATTTTATTCAGATTAATTTTTGTGAATTTTGATGCATTAAAATCAAAATTTGAGTAGTTTTTAAAGTATTCAAATTTAAGTATTAAGAAAAGTAGTCTCTTGAATTCATATTTAGTTACGTAGATAGTAAGTAATGTATGCTCAAAGCACTATATACTTAAATCTGAATAATTTGAAAACTACTCTTTCGAAATTTGATTTTAATGTATAACAATACACAGAAAAATGACCTGAATAAAATTCCGTAGTTAAACTAAGGGGATGACATTTGAAAATAAAGTTTGTATCTCCATAGGACATCCTTAAGGTGACATGAAAAAAATGATTTATAGAAAATAGTTTTTATAGTAACTTGAACCATATTTTTGAATTTTTATGGCCAAAAGGTGAGCACGCTTAAAAAATTACACTGTATATGAACAATACATGGTATCTCAAAAAAAAAATTAAAAATATATATTTAATGTAATAATATAAAAGAAAGTTTGATGTTTATTAATAAAATCTTTATTAATTATTAAAATACACATTTAAGGAATTCATTTCTTAAAAATAATGTCATCTAAATGTGAACACTGAATGACACTGCTGCATATATTTAAATGAAAATAGAATTTCTCATGACAGCTTTACCTATAGACTCCGTGATTGCTGCCATTTCATTATGGATATTTTCTTTCAACAGCACCATCAAAATCAGATTATTTACTAACTTAAGATTTGAGATATCTCCACAAAAATAGTCTTTAGGGCTCAAATCAAGACTACGAGTGGTCGACTAATTTATGGTATTTTTTCTGGAGATCAATTTGAAAAAAATGACCAGGCATGATAGTCCACATTTAGATGACATTATTTTTAAGAAATAAAATCCTAAAATGGGTACTTTAACAATTAATATAGATTATAGTACTTAACTTCAAACTCTCTTTTAAATTAATAAATTAAATATAAACTTTTTTTGAGACACCCTATATTATTACTTTTTAGTCATTTTTATGGCAGGGGTCCACTGATTTCTGCTAAGTTCCAGTATGTTGTTGTATTGGTGAAAAAGTAACTTGTAAATTTTTTCAAATTTTTTAAGGCTCTGAGGTGAGAGAACAAAACCTCAGAATGCTTAAAATAGGCTCTACTGCTGTATTTGGAAGTCATGTTAAACAATTTTAATCTTGCAATTCTCATTTTTTTTTTTCTAGCTAGTGAAATTAAAAATTTCAAAAAGCTAAGTTCTAGGGCCTATTTTTGGGGACTGTGATAGATTATAATGGAAATTTTGATGATTTTCAAATGGTTTCCAAAATTGAAGCATTCAACAAAAATTCTTACAATAGATTTCATTTAATTGGATATTTTGTTATTTTTTAAGTGATAGCTTTTGAATTAAAATTTATCAAACCGTGTAAAACATAAAGCAATTTGAAAATGACTATTTTTATGAAAATAGCGTTTTTTTGCATTTTCAAATTAACCGTACTCATTATCCTGGCAAAAACATTTTAGTGCAAGAAAATTTTGAAAATGTGATAAAAAATTTTGGACATTTTTCTAACATATTTTTTTCTCATTAAATGAAATTTCCTTTTTTTTTTTATTTATTAAATAAAAAAAGTAAAGTAAAGTATAGAAAGAAAGCTGAACATACTTTGCATCATAAATATTCTTCGCTCTTCTGGTCAGATTGGCGAGCGTGTTGAAAATGACGACTATTATTGTTCTTTATATTATTAACATTGTTCATTCAGAATCGTCTTATTGAAGAAGTGATTTATCGTTTCTTTAAAACTATACACACCTTCCAAGAGTATCTGATCTGAAGAGCGAAAAATATCCATGGTGCGAAGTATGTCCGGCTTTTAGATTCTGAACGAAGTGAGAAGTTAGTGTTTTTACAATGATATTTATTTTTTTTTTCTGTATACACTTTTTTGTATAGATCTACTTGTCCAAAAGTTTCAATCAATCATTTTTTGAAACCAGATTTGCCTCTATTGGTACCTTAAAAAGGTCATTTTTTTAATTTCTCAATTCTTCAATTTTTTTTTTGAAAAAACTACGCAAAATTTGACAAAAACAACTCGAAAACCATAATTTTTTGATTCGAACTTTATGAAATTTAAACATAGATAGAAAATAATATAAGAAAGATTTTGGCGCAAGAAAATTTTGAAAATGTTAAAAAAAAATTTTTAGACATTATTTGAAATTTTATTCCACAGATTTAGAAAAAATTCAAAATAGCCATTTTGTGAACCTGAATTTTAGAAAAATATTGATACTTAAATATCTTATAAAGGTTAATTAATCCATTCATTTTCTATGATTTTTTAAATTTTCAAAAATCTAATAATATTGTTGAATAAGTCACAATATCACCAACAAAATACAGATTTATAAAACCAGTGCATTCTAGCTCAAGAAACTAAAAATGAAAAATGCAGAATTAAAATCAGTTAACATGTCTTCAAAATATGGTAGGTTGCAAATAAGGCTAAAGGGGCCAATTTAGGCATTCTGAGGGTTTGCCCTTAAACCTTGCTGCTATAAATAATCAGAAGAAATCACAAGTTTATTTTTACCAGTACAACATATGGAAATTTAACAAAAATCAGTCCACCCCTCCCACAAAAGTGACTAGAAAGTAAAAATATTGCTTATATATATATACATATATACAGGGTTGTCATATGATTTGGCAAATGCAATTATTCTTGTTCTATTAATAATTTTTAACTTTTTTATAAAAAAATCATTACTACAGCACTAGACTAAAGCAATAATGTATAATTTTTAGATTTCTTTTGGTCTCAAATTTGAAATTAAGGTAAATTCGTTCATTTTCTATGATTTTTTTTAAGTTTGCTAATAATTTATTAATATTGTTGAATAAGTCATATTAACGTCATGATATCCATTATTATGACATATTTGACAAAATTATATAATTATTCACAAGTGTAAAAATTCGTAGAAAATGAACTGATTGAACTTTATTAAATCGAGATTTAAACACCAATATTTTAAAAAAATCAGATTTACAAAATGGCTATTTTCAATTTTTTCCAAAACTGAATATAAAATTTCAAAGTTGAAAATTTTGGTCGCCAAAAAAAAAAATAATAAATGTATACGTTATTGATATATTGCAATGCTGTAGAAATAATTTTCTCAAAAAAAAAAAAGATAAAAATTATTAATAGAACAAAAGTTATTGTATTTATCAAATTGTACTGAAATACCCTGTATAAATAAGATGAAAAAATATAAAAATTAATTACTAAAACTGCATCATGTGATTCTGTCTCAGATGTTAAAAAAGCAAATGCTGCTCTCAAATATGGATCAGTTAATTTCTCCCTAGTTTTTGAACATAATTCACGCCACATGCTATACTTATCTGGGCTATAACCTAGAAAGTTGATATACATATTTTTTTTAATCAAACCAAAGATAATGCAAGCAATTTTATTGTTTACACATATGGGATGGAAATTGGGAGGTTAGATTAAATAAATAAAAATGTGCAAATCGATATATAAGAGATTAAATTGTCCCCAAATTGAAAATCCTTAATTTAAAATATTAATATAAATGCATTTTATCTATAATGATCTAAAACCAATCTTTGTTTGCAAAATTTCTACTCAAATATTATTAATAATAAATAACAGATATTTTTATTTAATATAAATTTTATTCTACATGGGAGAACAAAGAAAGAAAATACAATATCTAAAAATATTACCCGACAAAGCCATTGCTATCATGCTTAGATGTGGTTGATGATTTGCACCTTTATTTAATGTATCAATAGCATCACGCATTCGTAAATTAAATATTGCAATGGAAGCTGCTCTAGTATAAGAATTTTCACTTTCTAACTTCCTTAATACATTGGATATATGTATTGAATTGGTTCGATCAAATCCCCAGTCGCATAAAAATAATGCATTATCTCTGGCTGAACTCCTAAAAAAAATAATTGTACTTATCAAGTATGAAGTAAATCTATAAAAATCTACTAACTTTAAATAAACGAGCCACAGCTGAGCAAATTACTCAATTTTAGTAACTGAGTTAGGTTACAGTTATTTATTTTCATAGGCACTAGGTTTTAAAAATTACATGGGACTAAGTCACAATCAACTGATTCAGAATTTTTAAGTGAGAGGGAAGTCAAGAGCAGTACTAGGATTCAATTTTGAGAGAAGCCATAACTAATGTTTCATTTCTAGAGTTCCAATATTTTAATATGCAAATTTTTTTTCTGGAAGCTCTAAAACATTGCTTTGAAGTTCAAAATTTGTTTTTTTACATGTGATAAAATCAAAAAATAAAATTTTTATTTTAAATTTTCTGAAAATCTTTGATCTTTGAAGAATTTTTTGATATTTTAGACCTTTAAGAAATAATTTTTTAATTTTAAGAAAAATTGACTTGTGTTTTATATATATCTATGAAAATAATTAAATGAAGATCAAAGTTAGGTTAATTCTCTTCTAATATATTTTATGCTGAGGTGGTAAATTATGGATTTACTAATACATTTTTTTTTATCAATTCCTTTAAAAAATATTAAAGTGCATTTCTTTTAATAAAATTTTTCTTTTTTTGGAGCATTCAATACTTAGTTTTTAAAATTATTTTTATATTTTTTAGAACATTAAAATTCATGTCTTAGTTTTGTAACTAGAACACAATTAACTTATTTTTTTTTGGAAAAGATTTATTGGATTTTGCAATAACAAGGAATAACTAGAAAATTTAATAAAAATAGCAAAACATATTGTAAACAAGTTTTATATGAAATCAATTTTAGTAATTTAGATATCTGAGATTTTATTTTATTATCAATAATAATGTACTACAATTTTCTCACTTGTTATTCAGACCTTTTCTATCACCATGTTTTATACCATTTGATTATAATATATATTAAGTATACGCAAATTAATTTTAAAACCATTCATTTAATATTTAAAATTAATACATTTTAAATTTATACATACTGATAAGTTTTTACTGTGCCCTGGATGTCAATCCACTGAACATGTTTTAACTCTGATTTGGGTGTGACTGTTTCAGAATCTAAGCCTAAAATTGTTCTAAAGATTTTTTTTTATTTTATCTAAAGTAGAATATATGTATAATTAAAAATATTCAAATATTTACTTTATGCCTGGAAATGGTACTTCTGGATCTGCTGGTACAATGCCAGCTCTAGTTACTTTTCTATTTAAATCTAACCAATTCCATACATTTTTTATAATGGGATCATCTACAAGTTTGGCGTTATCTGCAAAGTCCTGAAAATAAAAACAATATATTATTAAAATAACATTTCAAAATATCGGTAGTGTTAAATAATTGTACTTTAATGCCATATTGTGCATATGCACGCATTTTTATGATAGTAGATATATCTTCAAAGGAAGAATAAACTAAATCTCTATCACTTATACATTTAAGATTATGCTGTCCATATGTCCACACTATATTTGATGTAGTAGACCAATTTAATGTCATTCTCTCAAATACACAGTAATCACTTAACACTCCTAAAGTAATTAAATGAAACAAAATAATAAAAAATTATTTAAAATAAATTTTATACAAAATATTACCAGTATGAGAAATAGCTAATAGCCTGTTTTCATGAGTCGGATGCCATGAAAATGAAGCTAAATGTATGTTGCCTTGTCCAGGGTACACAGTTCGCTCTAAAGCTGAGGGTTCAGCTTCATCCATACTTTGTTGCATATCATGTAAGCTTATAGCCTTAGTATCTTTTTGTAATGACCCTAATAAATTGTGTCTAAGAAACAAACAAATAATTAAATAGATACTAGGAAAATAAATTTATACATATGCTTAGTTTGGGTCTATTCCATTATCTACCATCGATATAGGCTATATTTTGTAAAGTGAGGTTGTAAGTTGACACAAATCATACATTCTACATACAACAATATCAGGGATTACATGGCTGATTTAGGCTGATATTTCTTGTATTTTTAGATTGAAACCTCATTATTACGTTAAGTGCCATAAAGATACTCTTAAGGTGGCAGGTGAAGTTGATAAATGTAGTAAGTGGAGCCGGTACACATAGAAAGTGGTTCCCTAAATTGAATTATTTTTATAAACATTTTTTTTTTTTTTTATAGCTAAAATATATACCCAGAGGTAATATTTCACACCATTAAATAAGTTTAATAATTAATTAGAAGTAGAGGTAATGTCAGGGATGGGAGAAAATTTTGAAAAGCAGTGTGTGGCAGATAACGGAAAAGATCTCTTGACTTAACTAACTTAATAAAAGCATTCATAAAATAATTTTGAGTGAAGCTTCAGTTAATATGCACTAATTATTGTAAGTTCTGAAATATATTAAACAAAACTGTTATTTAATAACAGAATAATTCATATCCATTTCATTATTTGTGGTTATCAGAGGTGATTTAACCTTTTTTGATTTGCATTACCCTTATCCACGATAAATCAACATTACATCAGCTTACCATCAAAATATTCAGTAATAGTAATCAGCATGCAAATGATAGCTTTGTGGAGGGGAAGTTAATAGGCTTTTGGGATAGCTCAATAGATCTAATAAAGATTTAATTTGCAAAAATTCATTAATTTTTTTTTCTCCCCCAGGATTCCTCGTCACTGGGGTTACCTTGGGATTGAGAAATACCGTAAATATGTAAATGATTAATTTTATATAATATGTTACATAATAATAAGGAAAATAAATTGTGATAATTTAGATTAAGAATCATTTGAGCTGTAATTCTAAATTTAAATGCTAGTAAAGAATTATTTATTGAGCAAAATCATAAAAATTATAAGCTGTGTAGAAAAACATGTAAGGAATATTTTGACAATAGAAAATTTGTACCAGATTATGAATTAAGTGTTTTATGAGGTTTTGATTGGAAAAATTTTAAACATCATTATTTGAAGTAAAAATAACCAGTTTTATACAAATACTTTAAATGGCTAAAAAAAAGTTGCCTTACGATTTATGAATATTTTTAGCACTCTTAGTAAAACTTATAAGTAGGGCTAAGATTTATATGCAATAAAAAATGATGAAATATATATTTTGTCTGTTCAAAATATACAAAAATATGTAATAAAAATATGGTAAAATACACCAAAATAATATTACTAAATAAACACAAACAGTAGAAAAAAGATCATTATTTCACACCTTGGGTATTTTTCGTTTCTTGAGTGGGATACTCTTGTGGGTGTATTGAATATTAATGAAACTATAAATAATATGATTCTGAGTAAAACTTTTATTTAATCAAGACAATTTTACTTAAAAATTACAATTGTTGTAGTAACATAAATATTTATTTTTTAATCGGTCAGTTTTGTATTTTACTAATTACTGAAAAAAGTAAAAAAAAATTGTTTTCACATTTTTGTCATTTTTTTGCTCAGTGTATTTTTGTACAGCTATGAAATGGCATGTAATGAAATATTCCGTAAAACATGCATCTTTTGCGTTTTTGTAGTCAAATTATGCAATAATATTATATTTTTTTCAAAATATGCAAGTATATGAATTTTTTCAAAATATGTGAAAATATGCAGAAAAAAAAACACCACCAATAATCTCCAGATGAGCTGATTTGTGGACATTATTGACAAAAGCAGTAATTAGAAGCTGCAAAAAAAACATGCCAATGCACATAAATCCTTGCCCTATTTATAAGTATATTTGTATAAAATCATCAGGTCTAATTACCACAGGATACAATTTTATGAAATAAAAACCAAGAAATTTCCAATATTGAAATAGATCAAATATTTTTATCAGTTTTTAGTAATTTTTCCTTACGTCTAATGTTTGAGAAAGTACTAAGAATTTTGAAAAATGATTTCTAAAGTATCATCTTAATATGATTTCCGATCTAAAAAGTTGCTGTATAAAATTTTTTGGATAAGTATTTCTTTACGAAAAAGTGTTTCTAATAAAAGGAAAAAAAGTAAAAATTATTATAAAGTCATAAGCTTCTTTGCTCGGCTTAGAATCTAAAATTTATAATTACAATCAGATATATATTTTTTTACCTTGTTGGACACCATTGAACTTTAAGAACATTTTTACTTTGAGTTAAAGTAACAACAGGTTTTTCTAAATGTCTTGAGTCCCATAAAACTATACTATTATCACAATATGAAACAATATTATTATTATTATACACTGCTATATCAATACCATAGACTGCTCGAGTTTGTGTTGCATTTGTTGATTTAGATGGATCTAAAAGTAAAATATATTTAATTTAACTGAATTAAGTATTACAAAAATACTTTAACAAAAGTAAAGTAAAGTAAAGTGAAGTAAAGCGTTCTTGTGCCAAAATCTTTCTTATATTATTGCCTATCATGTTTAAATTTTCATAAAGTTAGATTAAAAAATTGATGGTTTTCAAGTCTTTTTTGTCAAATTTTGGGTAGTTTTTTTCAAAAAAAAAAAATAAAAAATTGAAGAATTGAGAAATTCAAAAAATGACCTCTCTAAAGCAGTGGTTCTCAACCTTTTATATACGGCGACACCCTAATTTAGATTCATAAAAATGGCGACACACTAAATTCAGTAATTGTATTTTTGAAAAAATAATAATTACCATATTTTTGTAAATTAATAC
>JAIPRM010000860.1:0-46196 GCA_025469315.1 Stegophylla sp. TES_Ste_2020 | reverse complement strand
CAGGCAAGTCCAAATGCTTGTTATCTCCGTAAACAACAGTCGGACATACCTTGTTCTTACACAGAACTGACCACAAAAAAATACTTTATTCAAAACTATCAAAAAGTGGATTTCGAAAAAAAGTGGATTTGCCTGGTTGTTGCACTGAGGCCTTCAATTATGAATTTTCAAAATTAAAATAAAAATTAAACACATTTATTGTATTCGAAAAAAGCGAGGTCGGTTATTTCCCTGCGTTCTATTTTAATAGGTATTATCAGTTTTCGTGAAATAATATTTTACACGGATACAAACATAATATTATATTCGTATAAATTCTCATAATAAAGCGTTTTTTTTTTAAACGGAAAACTATTTCTCGTTACCTACATCAGACGATTAGGTTGGGATTTGATGAAGTCGGGTTCAACATTTTCAATATTTCATTATTTAGAAATAAATGATAAATTTGAGTGGGGGGGAATGCTGGCGTCACAATTATTTGAATTCGATCGTCGGGGAAAAATTATATGTGTGTGTGTGTGTGTGTTTAGGTTCCCGCAAAATCGTCTATACACACTCGCACTCACACTTGCATATATTTTTCTATATAATAATTCAATAATAGGTATATATATATATATATATATACGTATAATATATACGTATATAAATAACGTTAGAACCGCACTATTGTGTTCACGACTATACGTATAATATACCACCCTCCATCCACCGCCGCCGCCGCCGTTAACCCGACTCCGCCCACCGGTTGCACAGGGATCCCTCATACGCGGCGGACGTCCGTCCGTCCGTTCGTCCGTCCGCCCTTCGGGGGAAGACCCGACCGCGACGACGGGCGGCGGCGGTGGTGGCGGCGGCGGCGGCGACGACGATCGACGCCCGCGAGTAAAAGCGGCGTCGGCGGAACCGAAAGAAGGATCAGTTTGTCAGCAACAGGCGACCGCGCGACCTGTTGCAGAACAGAAGCCGGGAACGTGTGAACCAGCATAATACATACCGTACGGGGGCGAAAAACACCGACGTGAGATTTGTCGCGACCGGAGATGCACACTCGTACGGGTTTTTTTTTTCTATTTTTAATTTTCTGTTCCCCGACTGCAAAACTGTGTATATACTCTTTAAATTATACAAACATTGTTTTAAAATATTATAATAATTATTATTATTCGACGTCGTCGTACGCCGTTGTTCGAATGCCATCGGACCGATTTCGCATTTAGTGTTCACACGTCCTTTTACGCAATAATAAATTATTACATCGTAATATTACGTTTTATTTTTGTTTTCAATTTCGCGTGATCTTCTCCCACGACGCGTTTCGTGGGCGTCCGCATCGTTTACAGCGTTCGAAGATTCTACGCCGCAATTGTTGCACCATCACAAGGTAAATTGATTTATTTTTTGTTTGTTTACTACTATTATTATTATTATTATTATTGTTTTACTTTTCGAGATGACTTTTATCGGTTTCATTATTAAAACCGGAATATATGCGAAACTGGATAGCACATTAAGTTCATTATTATTATTATTTTTTTTTTTTTAACGACGTTTTATTATCCGTCCGACCGGGGAATTTATTTCAATTTCAGCACGCAAACACCATTCGCCGAGGAGCAGTTGATAATAATAATAATAACGAACCGAACCATTTAGTTTTACAACCGAGTTTTTCGCAAAGCACGAGCCGTCAGGATATCCGAGACGGAGTAAAGAAAAAAATTAAGTTTAAATGTGTGTGTGTGTGTGTGTGTGTGTGTGTGTGTGTGTGTAAATAGACCGTTAATTTTTTTCGAGTGCCGAATTTGCTCGTCGTCTGACATGTAAGCGTGTCATCTCGCGACACACGTGGGCGCCGCAGTCGGCTGCTCCGATATAATATATAAAATCATTAATACTCATTGGAAATTTGCAAAACCGTAAAATCCACTCCGTACTCGTACACAGCAATTTTAATCGATCGAACACTCGTGCGTGCAGTCCGCTAAACGATTTCAAATTACATTGATTTTCAACTACTTGTAAACATGAATTCCATTAGGAACTACAGAACCAACATTTTATACACATTTTAAAATCCATTAAATATCTCTCGTCTTTACCCATTTATTGAAAATATGTGCACTGAGAATGCCCGTGCAGATCGAAATATTATGTACGAATCGGTTTAATGTCTTGCATCGCGTTCGTGTTGAGTAAACTTGTTTTTTTGCTTAATATACTTACTTTTAATGTATATTCAGATAAACCAATTTTTTTTTTTTTTTAACATTTCGCATATATATATATATATGAGATAATAATGATAGGTATGTGTGCAAAATTCTGAACACCTATAATTCTGCACTAATTTGACGTAACTCTTACGGTTCAAAATATATGACTCACTGCAGTACAGATTTTTAATTTAGAAAAATATTATTACGAATTATATCTAATGATAGAAATTATTGAAATATGATAAATATATGTAAAATGGATATGTGGATTGATTGATTTTTTTACTTCATTAAATTTTGTACTTACATTATATATTATCATTAAATAATTAATAGAACGCATGAATAATTTCTAATATTTGTTATTATTATTTTTTTTTTTTTATTAATAAAATACGTAAATAAAAATTAAATTATTCATTCATATCTAAGTATTGTAAATGTGTTGCTGAACATTTTTTATCCGTAATGTATCCATAACGTTTGTTGAAATAATCTCATGTTTTTGGGAAACCGTTTGCGAATATTATTTTTATTTTTATCAGGACATTCACGACTTCAATGACTGTTTTTCTCCTACGCATGCCTTAAAGTTATTAAAACACGGTCAAAAGAATGTTAATTTATGTGCAATACATCAGTTTAAAAAAATTTAAAACCATTTCTATGATTATAGTATTATGTCTTTAATAAATACTGGCAGGATAGCCGTATATGGCCAAATGATTGTAATTAAATAAGAAAAATTATATGTTATGCTATACACAATACATAAATTAAATACAAGGAAAATATTATTTTACATAACTGTTATAGGTAGGTATGTAGTTATTCAGATTACATAAATATTTAATTTGATTTACATACCACTGTAAAAATATTAAAATAATACCTAAGTATTAATTGTGTTGTTTTGTGTAATTGGGTAAACCGTCATTAAATCATTTTTATCTTAATTATTGGACAAATGAGATTTTTCCCATTACCAAACTTACCCAATTATTTTCGCAACACGATTGAAACTAATTAAAAATGTGTTTTCAAGATTTAATTGAAAATTAATTTTCATAAACATGTTGCTACTAAAATGCTCTTTACCCGACTATTAGCATAAGAATTAATTTAATACATAAATTTACTTTACGCTGCAGTATAATATACCAAATAATACATAATATAAATGTAATTGTCAAAAAGGGAAACCATTTTCATTTATCTTGTAGTATTTCATTATACTATAATAATTGCGTGGTAAATATAAGTAGTATAGTAGTTGATATGTTATAGTCTTTTTAACTGTGTATTGCTTCAAGCACGTATATAGTGGTTTCGGGAGGATGAACAGTATTGAAACGAACACATGGCATGAAATAACATAAGCGTCTCTTGAAAATGTCCTTTAAACAAAAATATTCTATTGTTATGTATAAAAGGGTTGATTTGATTTTGAAAAAATGGTTATTTTATACATTATGTTCACTTCAAAATACAATAATATGCGGGTTGGAAAAAAAATTATGCATATAATATAATAATGTTATTTAGAATCAATCGAAGGTAAAAAAAAAATGTATAATATTATGATGTATTTATGTCTTTCGTGAATCAGTGCTCAAACTATAAAATTATTTATGTAGTCCATAAATTATTATGTTCAGACGAAATTACGGCCCCACGTCTATAGTAATAGACAGTAACAATTTTATCAAAATCGATTAAATGTGGCAGACACAATTCCTTGCAACAGCGATAAGACTATATTATAATATTCTAATATATACATATTGTAGTACGTGTATCGATATGAAAACGAAAGTTGAAATAAATACGTCCGACCACGGGTAATAAGATAACAGTCTAGACACGCTGTACCAGCATCTATAATGAATGAACTGATATTAATTACTAAAAAAACCGGACAGAAATTGGCGATGGTGGGACGTAGCAGCAGTCGTTTGGTTTGCACGGCGTGTGCGCAATTCGCGTTGTATCTCGCCGTGGACTGCTGTAGGACGGATCAAATCGAGTGGAAATACACGGAAAGAGAAGAAAAGATCCCTTATAAAGAATATAATGTACGATGCCGTTTACGGTGTTTGCATATAATATAATTTCTAATCCAATTTCGTTTGGGTTGTTATGAGATCAAACAGGGCGCGTACGGGGCGTCATATCGATTGTTGTTTACCATTCGGTGCAGCAGCTGTCCCTGTGGGTCGGGTCTTTGTCGACGACGAGACGTTCCCCGTATACATAAGAAATGCGCCAGAAAAAAAAAAAAAAAAACGGTCGCACGTGTCATAACTATATTTTCAAAATAAGATTTAGTCGTACGGATAACGGTCTACCTGCACAATGGGTACCTATAGTCGTCGAAGATGATGATCGATCTACAACCCCACGTTATTCGTGAATCGATTGGCTAGAGATTATAGTACACTGTTGTTACAGTTCAAACTCAGGATTTACGCAAATCTGACTTCTGTTTAGTATTAAATACTTATATAGTTAAGCGGTTAAACGTTAAAACAAAGAAAAATTCGCATCGCGACCGTTGATGTTAAATTATTTTAAGGGATTAAAACCCACTATTTCACACCACGCCCGCGCCATTATGGTCATTTGCGTTTACCGCATACATAAACGTTTTGCACGCCCAACAGTATATACAAAGCACTACTATAATAATAGTGTAATAAAATGTAATCGTTGCATCGGCGATATAAACGTTTTGATACTTATGTCTCGGAAAACATTTTAAAAGCGATTTTATCGTTCCTATATGGGTTGAATAGAAAATGTGTGTTTATATTATCATATAATACGCATACCCGTCAGTTATAGTACTTGCAAAGATTAGTTAAAAGGTTTTTCTTTTTTCTTTTTTTCTCCGCTTACCACGTGAAAACTTTCCGCAGATGGCGTATACGGATTAAAATACCTACTTGTTAAATAAAACGTAAATATTTGTTTTCCTTTGGACAAGAAAGAAAAAAAAACCGTTACAGCTATTTTCTTTGCGTACATAAAGAAACGCATTGTTACATTACACAACCCTCGATAGATACCATCCCGACGCGATAGTTGATATTATCTAACACATTCTCGCATTTGCGTGTGGTGTCGTCCCTAGCCAATTTTCATCCTACTCTATCGGCAGTGTTATTTTGGATTTTTCCACGAAGTCCGTATCGTAACCGCGATCGGTGATGGTAACGTAATATGTAGTAATATAAAATTCAATATGACTAAAATATTCGCGTGTACACACAAACTACAAATACCAACAACATAGTATTATCATTTATCAGCAATACAGGCTTTAGTTGTTGTTATAAAATTTATAATTATAATGATTGTAGTAGGTGTGTCAATAAAACGGAATATATTAAAGAGATTTTTCCGTGCTGCAGTAGACGTAATTAAAAGTGTAAAACACTTGTTAACCGGTATTATTTTAATCCTACCCACCAGCGTAAATGATTAATTACACGTAAACATAAAATAATAATAATAAACAATAGACAAAGAGGACCGTGCGAGCTACAAAACGGATGTCAACGAGTGTTTTTATTTCCATAATAATTACGTGCGCTAATCTAATAGTATAGAAATATAATCGCGGGCGGAGTGCCGTTGTGGTTAGCGGATAATTCGTAGGTAGGCCTATTCCTATATAATATTGCATCACGATACGACCGTTTTGTTTTTGAAAATAAAAACGCCCTCTGGTTTACGCGGGGTGCGGATTTCTTGGGAGGCGAATGATTGAAAAAAAAAAAATCCGTCAGAACTGACAGCCGCGCGCGGAAAACAAGACGTTCGTGTATAATGAGATGATGATGGTGGTGGTGGTGGTGGTGGTGGTTTCCAAACGCCCTTATGTAAAAATAATACCGTCGAGGAGCGGCGGCAAGCAGCAGCTGCACTCGTAAACGATCGTATATTGTTTATGTTCGCGCGCGCGTTCTTTTGCCGCAGACGATCGAGTGTCGGACAGTTTTACAATCTCGGGACGCGGTTTCGTCGTGTCGCAGAGAAGAAAATTATAAGTAAAAAAAAAAAAAAATTACATATTATATAATATAATAACAATAATAAAAAAGCAAAATAACCCGTCCGTCGACCACTGCTGACTGTTGTGATGCAGCGTGCAGAACGTCATCAATCGCCCTCGTTACCGCAGACACCCTTATATTATACCCTTAAATATTTTTACGTGGTGTAATACGACCGCCCCGTACACAAATAATAATAATAATAATAACGTATACACAAACGACCAACATAACGAATAATAATTACACGTACACTGGTCCGGCACAATATAACGGTCGCCGCGTCGTCGTGTACACCGCAGCAAACCCGCGTTACAATAATAATATAATATATAATATGATATTATATGGACATGATGTGTGTGTGTGTGTGTAGCGGTCAATATAATATAACTAATTGTGTGTGTGTGTGTGTGTGTTATATACTATATGTGTACACGACTACCGCGCGCGCCGTTAGTGACCCGAAGGGGGGGGGCCATCGCGTCTTCTCGGACGGACCGCGCGCGTCGGATTTATCGACAACCACGTCGCGCGTCGTCGTCGTCGTCGTTGGCATGACGTACCCCCCCCCCACCCGTCGCGCATAGCGTTTAGCGCAAAACCGATAAAAAGGCGCACAACACACACACACACACACACACACGAACACGCGGGGCGACGACGCTATTCGATACGTCCCTTGCCGCTGCAGCACAGTCGTCGTCGTCGTCGTCGTCGAACAGTAATGTGTAAATAGGAAACTAATAAATCACACATCACATAATATTATTTGTGTTATAAACCGCCTACTACAAATGTATGTATATATATATATATAATAAAATATAATATATTATTATATTATAACGTGTACACGGTTACATGTCGTGTGTTTGTATCGCGGCGAAATCTTGTTAAACACGCGACCGGGACCGGTGCAGTACAAAAGCGAGGGTGGCCGTACGTGCATTATTATTATTATTATTATTATATACATACACATTCGCGCACGTACGGCGTATACCACCCCAACACGACAACAACAATAATAATAATAGATATAACATTATAATACACGTATATAATATTATATTGCTATGCGCGCGCGTGTGTGTGTGTGTACGTTGCGTATAATAGAAGACGCGCGCGCGTACATACCGGACAGGCACGTGCTAGGCCACCCGCCACCGTCGATCGTTGTCCGCAGTGCGTCGGCAGAAGCGCGAGGGTGAAAGCCGGTCGTCGGCGGTGGCCACGGCCGAAAAACGACTCACGTGGGCGGCACGAGTCGCGGCGGCGGCGGTCCGTCGACGTGCGGACGTAACCCTCTCGTCATCCGCGCGTGACATTATCATATTAATATATCGGTTCCCTTCTCCTCGCCCCCGCCGCGGCACCATCACGGGATTGTGTACACCGATCGCCGCCGCCGCCGGCGAGAAAAGCGTTTTATATTATACATTATTGTGTTCTTTTCTTTTGTCACTTCATTATTATTATTATTATTATTATTTTATAACTATTATCGTTATTTTCATGTTTTTCTTTCCGCGTCGTTTATTTTTTATTTTTTTTTTTCATACGTGCCGAGTCCGCCGGTGTAAACCCGGAGGGCGCGCACGGACGTGAGTCAATGTACACGTCGCGTCGTCTCGTCGTGTGTACGCGCGCGCGTTACGCGTCCCGTGGATCGACGGTCGCGTTAATCGATTCCGTAACGGTTTTAACGCGTACGGCATAATATACGGGGCGTCCTTGTTCGACGCCCGCCGATAACTCGGTGGATAGAAGAAAAACGAGTAAAAAAATTAATAATAATAATAATAATAATAATAATAACAATGATATCTTCTATAAGCCCGTTGGAAGAGAGTTTTTTCTTCAATGTTTTCACCACCGTCTATCCCCGTAAAGGTACATAAATATAACGAGTTACGACTATTTTTATTGTACATGTGTTGTACGCGTTTACGATAATGGGCGCGCACGCGTTCACAGTACTTTTTGTACACCGAGAGATGACGACGACGACGACAATTATTATTCGTCGGGCACGTGGTCGGCGTGTTTGTGCGTGTGGCCGCGCGCACGCGGTGGTCATTGTCGTCGTGTTTTCGGGCCGTGAGCGACGGCGACGGCGGCGGCGTGTGTCGATCTCGACGTCGTCCATTGTTTAGCCGCGACACGTGCCCCCGTTGTCCTCTCGTCCGCGCGGCGTATTATCCTATCTATCTACATAATATTATATAGGTACTACGGGATCGTGTTGTTGTAGCGCGTACGTGCTCTGTACACTACAACTCGGGTGAATTCAACGTTGTGAAACGCGCGCGCGTCGGTTGTTGTAAAATTTAAAATCAACAAGATATCAATGACAATATCAATTGTCGTCGGCATTTGTAACGTTATCTAGTCGCGAGTTTTCTTTGTCCACTTAATGTTATACACGTTAACGTTATGATTTTAGATTCTGAACGAAGTGAAGAAGCTAATGTTTTTACAATGATGTTTATTTTCCGTGTACAACTTTTCGTATGGAAATACTTGTCTAAAAGTTTCGATCAGTAACTTTTTGAAACCGGATTTGCCTCTAGATGGTACTTTAGAAGAGGTCATTTTTTAAATTTATCAATGCTTCAATTTTTTTTTTTTTTAGGAAAAAACTACTCAAAATTTGACGAAAACGACTCGGAAACCATCGTTTTTTGATCCGGATTTTATGAAAATTTAAACATAGATAGAAAATCATATATAAGAAAGATTTTGGCGCAAGAAAATTTTGAAAATGTGAAAAAAAAATTTTGAACATTTTTTTTTTTTCATTAATTTTTATATTATTAACTTCTCTTGTTCAGAATCGTTTTATTGAAGAAATTATTTATCGTTTCTTTAAAATTAAATACACCCGTCAAGAGAATCCCACCCATCGTGCGAAGAACACCCATCGGCGAAGTATGTCTTTTTTCTCATTCTTTTACACATTATCAAAATCGATATATATATAATATATCACGTGTTATCGCTAAAACCGTACTGTAAAAATAGATATTAATTACCTTTGATAGTTGGGTGGGAGGGCTAGTTTCTCGATTATTATATAGGACTACGATCCTTCACCCCACCCCACCCATAAACCCGATATCTTTTTTCTGAAAAACGTAGGCATAATCACAACCATTTCCGCTCTTTTTAATTGGAAAACATCCACCCAGACCATTTTGTCCCTTTGACCGAATTCTAAGAATATCAAATATATACTAAGATTGCAATTATTACTGAATGTGGTCTCTCGGTCCTCAAATAAAAATTATCTGGAAAAAAGAAATAATATATAGGTATTATCCTAAACTCAGAAAATTCGGGGAAATGGAATCGGTATGTTATGTTTGTGAAATGATCGTTAGAAATAACATGTGGTTATTGTTTTTTACTCCTATGCGTTAAAATTATTAAATTGTATCAAATTATTGAATTCATTTTTATGTTAAAAACATACAATAAAGCCTATTTACATACTATCATCGTTGTAAAAACAACATCCATGTTAACAACAGCGGTTCGCATTTTTCTGGAATTTTTAATCTTTGAAGTACATATATAACGATTACGGTCCATTATCATTATACTATCACCGTTTAGGCACTAATCAGAAAGTAAGAAGACAATAGGGAAAATAAAATTGATGAAATGAAAAAATGTCTTCGATTTAAAATTAAAATATTTAAATTTATAAGTTCTATATTGTATTAAATATAAATTAATATGCGTTAAACAAATTTTTAAAAGTAAATTGTCGAATAGGTAATTGCATTGAGAGAAATTTTCTAAGTGACTCCCAGTATAATATAAAACACCACGTAACGATCATGAAAATTATATGGCCAGCGAAATTGGTACCCGGCGTTTCCTTGTCGTTTTCATGGGTCAAATAATAAATTATTCGAACTCTCGGAGAAACGTTATCATAATTATTATCGTTATTATCATTACCGTCTGAGGAGAACCGCGAGCACTGTTATCGTGGCGGTAAATTTCACGGCGATTTGACTGTACGCAAGCACGGGAAGACGACGACATTGTCTCGCCGAGCACGCCAAGTCCGCGTTTACGGATAATATCGAATACCGATCCAGTGTTCACACAACACCGACGACGTTATTATAGCTGCTGTCTTTTGAACGGTATAGTAATTAATTATGAACACAATGTAATCGATAAAACGAGTAACACACGGAACTTTATTATCATATTATTATATTATACGAGATTGCGGCGGCGGGTGTTGCAGGTTTTTAGAATATCGTGTTTTCACATCGCGTTTATTATGCGCACGGGAACGCACGCGGACGAAAAACTCGAAAAATACCTGTAGTGTCCGTTCCTAGTCGCAATATTAATTTCACAATTCCTATGTATTTATTATAATATTATGCACGCGTGTACGTATTACTCGCCACCATACGTACGTGCAGTGATAATACTATAATAATTATTGCGAAAAATACACGCAGTGTACTACGTACTATTTTACGAAAACGAGATAGGTGTACAGTGTACACGACACGACCAACACACGTTAGGTACGTCAGCGAGTTATTTTTCGTCTTTGGCGCGTGGCGACCCGATAACAATGTCATTCCGGTTTCGGGTTTGACATTAAATTTCTGCGGCTGCGGCCCATACCACGCCGCGAACAATTCGTGAGATAAACGGATTTTCGAGAACCGTAGCAGCGCGCACGCGTATTCCGAGACTGTTTATCACCGATATAATAGAGTATTACGGAAAACAATGAATAAAAAAACGTATCGTGTATGTATATAAAGGAATATTGCGTCGAAAACGCGTTGTCGTACCCTTGGATGTAAATGTCACCGTGTTTGACGTTCGGCGTAGGAGAGCTGAAATCTAACAACGATAATAAAATATATATAATAAATAAGTACTAATTCTGCTAACGTCAAGTACAGCCTTTATTATTTTATATTATTATTATTTAATTATTTTTTATTTCTCAAGCGACATTTTTTCTCTCCCGTGCATCCTAACTGGTTAATATCAATTATTGAGGCTCGTTTTGCAATAATAATTTATTTAGAACTACACGATTTTTTCAATACGAACACGAATGCACATTGTCCGACAATGATATTATTATTATTAAACAACGTATTATAATTATCAAAATTTTAATTAACGGTATCAACTAAATGGTAATAATTACATTTTTTGTTCTGAACAAACATTTTATGTTTATCCGGCATCGAGATAAATACCAATATTCAATAAAAAAATTTTAAAAATAGAGAATAATATAATGTTAAGGGGTTAATGGCGTTTTGAGCTTGGTTTCTTATGCTCTTTATTCGCTATATCTTTTAATTTTTGGTGTTTTTACAGTGACGTTTATTTTTTCATTATTTTATTTGTATTTACATGTTTTCGTATAGAAAGTTTTTGAATTAAGATTTGTTTATAATTGATATTTTGGGAAATTAAATTTCCAAAATTTGGAAAAAACTGTCCAAAATTTGAAAAAGAATCTCTCAAAACTTTTTTTGAATCTGAATTTTACGAAAGTTTAAATATAGATGGACAATAATATGAAAAATATTCCAGTGGACAAAAATGTTGATAAATGTAAAATTGTAGTTTTTAATTTTTTCTTATCAAATTTTTTTTCCTGTTCTCAACTGAGAACTTACTATTAGTGAGAAATAAAATTAGCATTACAAAAATTAATAAAATTCAATTTTTAAGCAAAATTGTCTTTTATATTATAAACTGGAGCTCTGCTTAGAATCGTTTCGTTGAAAAAATGATGTAATGTTTCTTTAAAATTTAACACACCCACGAAGTCCCACGCGAGGAGCGAAGAATATCTATGGTACCTATAGTACGGTTTTTTTTTATTACGTTTTTCTAACTCCTAAACTAAGTTTTAGTAATTATTGCATTAACGTGCATAACATTTTTGCACATTTTATTATTATTTTTCCTGGTACACAAGAATTAGATAAATTATAATAGTCACACCGCTCGAAGTCTAAGGATAGGCATTACATTTTTATAATATCAAAATATCGATATTTATGTGTAGAATATATCAATATCGATTGATATTTTTCGTTTTATAATATTATTACATTATCAAATAATAAAAATAATTTTCAAAAATAAATTTCTTCTATAAATATTCTTCAATATGAAACTTAAACAGCAATATTTATTATTATAATGTTCGATTGGTGATAACCCGGAATGTTACCATTGAATATTTATGAATTATCTACGAATTAGCTGATGAAACGTTTTAATAAGTTTATAAGGTAAATCAATGGTACTTAAAACAATTAAAATATAATTAAGTAGGGATCTATACTAAATATATATATTAAAAGAATTTGCATTAAATAGCACAGTGTAGAAAACTAATTGTATCCCAACATTTAAAAGTATTTTAAAAAATTTATAATTATTTTTAAATGAAAAATATATAAATAATATAAATTTGAAAAAAAAAATACAATTATTTCCCCCAGGGCCGGATCTTAACTTTTTAACACCCGGGGAAAATGAAAAACTTACGCCCATTTCAGGGAGATGACCAGAATTAGTATATTTTTTATGAAAAATCAAGCATAATCATACAGTGTTGTCAGTACCAACCAATTATAAAGCCATTCGCAATATACTAGACCAATAAATTATTTACCATAAATTATTTAAACTTAAAAATCAAAAATTTTAAACTAATCAAGTACGTAATATTTTTAGAGGCACTTCTTAATGGTGTATTTAAAACTAAAATCTGTGGTCAATATTTCTAAGTTCCTGGTTCAGAAAAACTAATATTGGTAACAATGATATCATGTATGAATTATTTATTAACAAATTACAATTATCTGTTTTTTACTTTTAATATAAAAAGTTTTATGTAAATGAAAATATTTATACATTTTTAATATTTAATACAATCGAAACTTAATAATTATATCTAGGTGCGGAAAAATGCAATGAAATAAAAATATAAATAAGTACTGAAAATTCTAATATAATTATAGATTAAATTTATTTACTAAAATATATTTATTATACATTTTACAAATTTACAAATTTTTAAATTAAATATTTAAGACTTATTTTTCTGGCCTTGACCGCAGAAAAATTATCAATAACTGAATTATGTTAAACTGTAATTTTGTCAGCGTCGAAACGTATTACAATATAACACGGACATACGAATGACGATACAATATTTAATTTTTATATTTTTAGATTCTAAACGTAGTGAAGAAGCTTATGTTTTTACAATGATGTTTATTTTTTTCTTCCTCTGTGAACAATTTTTCGTATAGAACTACTGGTTCAAAAGTTTCGATCATTAACTTTATAGATCCAAAATCGAACCCAGATGGTACTTTTGAGAGGTCATTTTTCAAATTTCTCAATATTTTTTTTAATGATGCAAAAAAACTAAAAAAATTTTTTCAAAAAACAGCAAAATATGCAATTACCCCAATTTCCGTAAAATTGAAAATTACTTTTTGACATAACTTCTAAAATAATGCAGCAAAGAACTTGAAATTTTCACCAACTACTAAAAATAGTCACAAAAAAATTTCATAAAAATTTCAAAAAGATTTGTTCAATTTTGAATTAAGTGCAGCATTTGGAAAATTTCGGAATTATCTCAGTTTTTGTTAGTTTTTACGTAATAAAATTTTTGATTTTTGATATTAAGACTTAAAAATTTAATATTATCTCACTGACATATATGTCTACTTGACCTGAAAAAGTCTCAAAAATCGTTAGTCAATTTTTTTTTTATAACCGTTTGAATTTAGAATTTCGACTGAATTTGTTAGTTATACCTAAAATCACGCACTTTAACGTACATATAAGAAAATTGGCCAAACCGATTGTTTTGAAATTTGGTGTCTAGATGGAAAATTTCATTGCGAATATTTTGGTGCAATAAAATTTCTTACGGACAAAGAATTAAACATTTTACAAGGGTAAGACTGAAAAAAACTCGAAAGTACGGTAGGTATTTGTTATTCGCTTATCTTATCATACGTATTTTTCGACGCTAAATTTAATACGACACAAGTCGGTATTAATTACGGTGTGGCCTTTTGACTGCCGCCCAAATACATTTCTAAGAATCACAATGCCTTATCAGTTGTCACTTATTATACGGACTGCCATGTATATGTATACACTATTAAATATCAGTATCTAACCTACTATTTTATATTTATAGTATTAACTTAGTAAAACACACCGCTACTTGTTTGGGATACACCTACTGATAAGCGCCGCCGCCGCCGTGCCAATTTATCTGGCAACGACTGTAATGAATTTGTATATGTTTATACTATTAAATAACAGTATCTAACCTACTATTTTATATTTAAATTATTAACTTCCTTTTTTATATTATTAACTTCCCTCGTTCAGAATCGTTTTATTGAATAAATGATTTATCGTTTCCTTAAAATTCAATACACCCGTCAAAGAATCCCACCCGTCGTGCGAAGAACACCCATCGAGCGATGTATGTCCCGCTTTTTAATAACAATATTTTAATTTCCCCATTATTTGAATAAATATTTTATTAATAGATTGGCAAAGACAGTCATCGCGTGATAAGCTTTCTTTTGTACAGTTAAGTTGTACTGTGTACACATTACTTAATCTATGATAGTGAATATTCTCGTTGACAGTCGCGGACGGGTATTTCCACAGCGATGACGACCACTACCTATTTGTCCATTTTTAATAGTTATTACTTATTGTGATTAAAAATAAAATGATATACTCGTAATATTTTATTGGCATACTCATTATTGAATATTTCTTTTCTAATTATGATTTTTGTTTCAGTCAATTTTAAAATTTAAAATCTTCAAAATACGCCCTCGAAAATTATGCGCCCGGGGAAGAATCCCCGACTTCCCCCCCCTAGATCCGGCCCTAATTTCCCTTCAAGTGAGAATCGTTCGAATTATTAGCAACATTTTTTTTTTTTATTATTATTATTATTATAACACAATCGTTTTTAACATTCTCACTTATGATTTCGGCGGGGAGGTGGTGTGGTCGGTCCCGTGGTGAGAACCCACGACGACAACAACGACTCCGGCGGTGGAGGTGGAGGAGTCGGTAGCACACACAGCTCTCGCGCGTCGTGTCCGTTCGTGCGCGGTCGGTCGTCGGCCGCCCGCCGTACTACCGCAACAGTGGCGGTGGCGGCGGCGGCGGCGGCGGCGGCAGCGTGTGCGTGTGTGCGCGTCGGCCGTCACCGGCGGCGGCGATGCGGAGCGCCGGACGTCACGAGTGCGCCAGGTATAGGTCGCGGCGGCGACGTGATCGCGTAGCTCTCCGGCCGGCCAGTGGCGGTCCGGACGTTCGTCGTGTGTCATCTTCGCGAGTGTGCGCGTCTCGTTCGACGATCACGTGTCTCACGATCGAGTTTTACGCGTGTAACCACTACACACCACACACGCGCGCGCAACAACCCAACCAATCCGTGTCGTTCAATCTTTTCTATTTGGTATTATTATTTATTTTCTTCACCCTCCCTCCCACCCCCCCACCGTCTTCTCTTTGAAAAATATCGTGTTTTTTTTATTGTTGTTGTTATATTTATTACGCGCACGCACCGTTGTGTGCACGGCGACGACATATTATGTACACGTAATAAATATACCTAGTATTATTATTGTCAGTTTTATATAATATTTATATGTAAACGTAATACGCGCGCGTACAGGTTGTTCGTATTTATTATAATATTCTTTGGGTATATATATATATATTTTTTTACCTATATAAATCGGATTTGTGTGCGGTCTATTTATTTATTATTATTTTTTCTATTTTTGTACTCGAGTGGAGTGTTTTTTTTTTTTTTTTCTGTACTCCGCTGCTCTCGACAATGCATCGCGAACAACGCGGTCGTGGAGTTTCACCCTTGTGCGACGGTTCGCGAAAATCGCACGTTTTCTGCTGCGGTCGGATTCGTGTCGTCGATGAATAACAACGACGACGGAAAAGAAAACACGCCGTTTTCAACAGGTTAGAATCGATTTCGTTAATAGGATTTCCTTGGTATTTACGTACACGCGCGTAAAGATTAATGTTTCCATCGCGCGTACCTCATCCGAATATCGGTCATTATTGATTTACGCGGCTTTTTTACATCACTCTTAACTCGGTTTATTATTAAAAAAATTTTATTTTTTTTTCGTGCTTACTGTGGACGGAAAATCTAGGTATTCGTTCGACATTCCAACGGTTGCAGTTCGAACGCCGCACACGTGTTTCATAAATATATATATATATATATTATATATATAAATATTTTATAATTCGGTGCCGACCGCGACCGAGAGGTGAAAAAAAATTTAAACTTTACGATTGATATTACGGTTAAGACGTTTTTCGCTTCCCGAGACACTTTAATAACACGTTGGTTTATCGATATCCACCCAGACCTATGTAATTATCGAACTAGAACAGTAGTGTGTGTGTATACATATGTTGTGTCATGTTGAACGCACATGCTTCAATTAAATTCCTTCTTATAACTAATAATAACAATAAATCAAGTTCGGAAGAAAACTGGTGATTATTGTAATAGGAAACCCATTAGGGACTGATAAATTCCACGGAGTGACCATTTTTGTGATAATACAAAGCCATCATATTATTATTATTATTATTTATATTATGTACAATGCGCCCGTGTGGTCAATTCTTCGATTTAATAGTTACTTAATATGTGCATTAAAGTGCCATCGTTGAATTTATAATAGCGTTTTAATTATGAGCGTTCGAAATGACCTATAGGTAAATTGATGACTGTTATGCGAAAGACACGAATAATTTTGTCGAGTGGCACATCCGGTAGAAAATGCGTAACAGCAAAAATAAAAATAACCAGGGGGGAAAACACCCGCGATCGTGGTATCGACATTTCACCCGAGCGATGAAATTCTATTCCGGACGTTGATTTCACACGGCAAATAATAATAATACTAATAATAATGAAAATACGCGAGTACACGTTTTATAATATCCCGCTGACTCTTTGTTGAACAAAAATTAATTATTAACCGATATAAATTTTGAGGTATTGCCATAAATAATTTTATTTGTGCCTATAATAATACAACTTTATTAATAATATTCGGTCTATAAATAATATACTCGTAAATGTAAGATATGATTAAATTTTCTACTCGATTTTCTATAAATGTAAACATCAAAAGTTTAACACAACATGAAAACCTTGAATAATTAAAAATAAAAACTCATGTATTTATTATAACCGAATGATTGTAAATAAATCTCGTTGTAGATTACCTATAGATGTGATGTTTATCAAACAAATCGTTTACGGCCAACCATCAAGTTTAATAATACCGGACGCTATTTTACGATCAACGTTCATAATTTTTTATTTTTATCATCTAGGTAGGTAAAAGATCATTTAAATTTTATTGTCTTCGTCGTCCCTTGAGGAAATGAAATATGATTTAAATAACGTTTTTTTTTGTTTTATTGTTTTTAATAGATAAGTATATTTTCAGTCTTCGCTTATAATAAAACTCGCTACTACAACAAAATTAAACGTTTATTCTTGGAAATCTTTAGGGTGAGGATCTCGTCTAAATTAAAAATTATTAACCTGAACCTCCAAGACATTTTTTGAAATAATAATAAAAGAAAACTGCCGTTAAATAAATAGTATATACATAAAGGCTAATTATGCAAATAAATATCGTAGGTATACGAATTACGTTAGACGGGGGAGGTGAACATGCGTGCTCTACAGAGACAGGTTCAAAAGTCGAATATTTCAAGAATATATTATTAATGATTGCCAAGGATGTATCGATAACCTTTGAACAGATTTGGTGGGTGAATATTAAAAAATGAAAAAAAAAACGGTGCATCCTGTCATTGTGTCGCGCAATCGAAAATTACATAATGTCCGTACCTTTATTGTTTACTGTACGATTAATTTTTGCGGTCTTAAAAATTCCGAATGTGGCGTTTCCGTTAAGAAGTTATACAGGTTAATTAAATAAACTCATGCACTCGATATAAATTCCACGTTATATTATGCATCACTGTTAATTTAACTGCACGTATTTTTATTTAGGGCTGTCACCAATAATAACTGTGTCATCGCTAAGAAATATAAATTTAATTAAACAATTCAATAAATATTTATTATCGTTGGTGCATTATACCTTGAAAATATGACACTATAGTTTCATGTTCACGTCTGAACGTTTATAAATATTACACCGTGCATACGCGTAGGATTTAAACTGTTTTGACGTATATTTTAGAAATGTAATTCACAAGTCCTGTCGTAGTAATGAATGTAGGTCATGTTACTATATTTTAATGTAAACAATCGTAATAATATTTTTTCCTTCGCAAATTGCCGCGCGTTCAACACGCCTTTTCGACGTGACAAAACATTTAGCGAACATTTAGCGTCGTATGATTTCTATTTAAAACAAACTCCGGGAGTTACGGTTTTAATATCGCGCGCGAAGCTAAGAAAAACGGATTTGTGCCAGAGACTCGTCGGACCTTGCAAGCATTCGCACACTAATGCAGTATTTCGTTTTATTATCGTTAGTATTTCCAATAATTAGTATAATAAAAAAACGACACATTTTGTTATTTTCTGCTAAGAGTATTATAACATAATATCATATAATAAAGGATATTATAATATATGCAAGCGAATCTTCGCGAGTCGTTGCGAAACAATATGTTTGCGTGGTGGTTGTTTTGGACTGATTTTTTTTCTCTCCCGTCAGTGTTTAGCGTTTGTACGACACAATACGCACCCACCTAAAACTAATGCGCATATTATATATTTAAAACGTTTAATAGTTTAATGCGTTCGTGTCGGAAAATGTTGGTCACCACATGTGGTCTTACATTATATTTTACGTTTATAATGATTTTCCGAGTAGTCTTTCACAAAATATCTGCCAGTACTGTCGATTGCGGGGATTGAGGAAGAGGTCTGAAACGTAGCATGTGTAGTCTCACAGCAACCGTTGCCTAATCTATTTCGTCCGCGAAAAGGAGGTTCACGGTCCGGTGTTTTTTATTCAAATTTTTTTTTTATTATTATTATTTTCGTTTGTGGTACGTGCGCGAATGGGTTGGTTTGTCCGGGGACTCGACCAATAGTGTAGCACGTGCGTTTTTTTTCTTACTTCTTTTTCTTGCACACCAAGCACACACACAATGCATAATATGTATACATCGCACAATGTGTGTGTGTGCGTCGTGGAAGGGCGTCCGCGTATATACACTCGGGGTTCGGTTATCCACCGTGGTGCGAAGGGGTGCGAACTCTCTCTGCCTCCCTCTGTCCGTGTCTCCTAAGGGTGCGAGGGACGGTATATGATGTCGATAATAATAATGCATATGCATGAGGTACCTTATATATTATACGCCTACGGTATAGTTGACGTACTACGTATCTAAAAAGTATAGAGTGTGCGCGATTGCCTAACGCGCACCTATGTAACATTGCGAAATTTGACAATCACCGCCACCCTCTGTGCTACATTTATAGCATATTATATACTTGCCTGGTGCGAGGACTTTCGATTGCCGGCGCTCTTCCCGATTTTTTCACCCCAGTAGAGTCGTTTCACTACTGTTTGTAATAATATTATATGTTATACTATGATGATGCACGTCTTAAGTTCCGAAACGGATTACCGTGGTCCGGCCATGTGCAGGTGGTAATGGAACGATGGTGGGGGAAATGACTTTGGGGCGACAACACATTGTTGTCGCCGTAGTCGTGTCTGTAAGGTAATAAATGTCTGAAATCGCATCGATCATCATCATGGTCTGTGTACGGATCGAATTTTAAAAAGTATACGTAACCACAGTCGCCGCCGGTTATATTGTGTCGTATTTTGACCAGAGTCTGCGAATTGCTCTAGAAAATAGTGACGAGTAGGAGTCGAGCGCGAGGGGAGGCCCACGCGCCGTCCTCTCTTTCGGTCGCGGCCTACGCGTGAAACTCTCCCACAATTTCCTCCCACTTACCACCCACACAATAATAATAATAATAATAATGATGATAATAATAATAATAACATAAAACACAATAACAGTGCGCCAATTTGAAATCATTTTTAACCTCTGGTCGACTCGCAACTTAAAAGGTTCGCGAAAACGGGCCAGTTGACGTGCTTCGCGCGCGTTTTGCATCAGAAATAATGCTGAGTGATATTATTGCAACGTCGTCCGATGTCAATTGATGATTATTCTCGGTCAAGCAGTTTTTCTGTCCTTGTCGTTAATCCCAGTACGATAGGGTTTAGTCATAACGTGATCAAAATTCACGCACGTCAAATGGATGTCCTATATGAGGAGTACATAAAAAATATGAGCTACAGAAAAATAAATCGGGTAAAAATCGAAATAAAATCCACTAATAAATAAAAATAAAAGAATATAAGAATACACTCGAAAATTTATCATGAACACGAAAATGATAACATACAGTATATAAGGAATATATGCACCTAATAATAAAATAATATATGAAATATTGGTAGTGATTTGATAATAATTGTATTATATTAGGTATTTATAGTGCGTGGCTGCTGTACCGTCCGAGATGAAATCTTCGTCGGGCTGTATGATCTATATATACGTAGTCTGTACGTGACGTGTATTTGAATAAACGTGAACTTGAATAATTCCGTGCGAAATTTACCTACGGTCTTGTTTATTGATTCGGCAAAGGGTCGGGGTATAATCTGCGCGGCGCTGACGGTGGTTAACGACCTCTGCGTGAAAATCGAAACGTTTCACGGCCATCGCGGGAAAACGCGCGCGCGACCGTGGAATCGTGCGCCGGGTGGTTAACCTGTTGACACCCGGCAGCGTGGTTCGGGCGGGAGGTGTTGGCGGGCGGCGGGACGACGAGCGGCCGGAGCGAGCGCGCCCGGCAACAGGTCGTATCGCGCGCGCGAATTCGACAGTGGCTTCGTATACACACACGGTCCGGGCGGGCGGCGGACGCGGGGCTAAATCGAACGGATCCGATGGCCGGGGGGGGGTGGGGGTGGGGGTGAGGGTAGGATGAAAAACTACCCTCGCGCCCTTACGCTACGTTTTACTACGTTCTACGCGAGTACCACGTATTTTATCGATTTCCGTCCGCGGCGGCGGCGGCGGCTAAGAGCGCACGTGACTCCGACCCAAAGTCAAGGACGCCACCCCCCCGGCTGCTGCTTCGCGTAATATATAAAATAACGTGTGTCGTCGTACAACACCGACCGCTCCGTAGTAGTAGTAGTAGTAGTAGTAGTAGTAGTAGTAGTAGTAGTTCACGTGACGCCGCGCGTAAATTCGGTCAAATTTTCTCGTCTCCCGCGCAGCCGTCGGTTCTCGCGCGCCGGACGTTCAGTGCTACCTATATTCCAGTTCTGTGCGTCGTCGTCGTGTTCACGGCGTCGTTATATAATATGAGTTTCGTACTCGCGTATGACCGTGGCCGTTTTCGACGTAGTTAGCAATAGTAGTAGTTATGGTCGTTGTAGTCGCAATCGCCGCGTTGCGTTACGCGCCAACTGCTGTAGTTATTTTATTATAATATTCGGCTGTGAGCGCGATAAACGCCGGCGTGCGAAACGCGATATTCGGCGTTTTAATCGTCGCGATCGTTTTTTCGTTGTTCGTCTCTACTGTTGTTTACGTTTCCGTCGTCGTCGGTGAGCATCAGAGTTTTCCGACGGCAGCGTGGTGGAGGCTACTGCTGTGTGTGTGTGTGTGTGTGTAGCCGCGTATCGTCATGTGAGTATATAATATACACGAATCCGCCGGTGACGGAGAAAGATGTACGTCGTGCGAAATCGTCGTCGTGACTGCGTCGCGGCAGAGTGCGCGACACCAAACGAGTTTGTCGTCACACGCTGCTCGTTTTACGGCTCTTTTTCCCGTATATTACTGTTCTACTCTCGTCCTGCGTCGTCGTCGTATTGGTTTTCGTCAAAAGCGACTTTTGAGTTCAAACGCCGTCGTGCCGCGCGATCGATTCGCTGTGATAACGCCAGCAGTCTCGGATGATTCTCGTACATACACGACGACGATATTATTATTTAAATCCCGCGACCGTCGTAAATCGTATCGATATCATCGGGCACGCCGGGGTTGCGGCGGCGAGTCTGCGTGCCGCGGCGTTTCCAGTGTGGTAAAAGAAAAACTTTATAATATCAATAACGCGTGCGCGGTGTATGTAATGCGTTATAATAACGTGTAATGCGTGCAACGGTGAAAGTCGAACGTCGTTTGGGAAAAGTTTGAATAAAATGCATGAAAATAACTGGGTATACAATATTGTATTATAGTGCCTATATCGCTACATGCGATCGTATAGCATAAAACGCGTGCGAATTGATTAACAGTGCCGCCCGCGACAATTTACTGCAATTCAACTGGTCGTTATAATACAGTATATAGTATATACGTATAGGTACCAACCGAGTATATGCTTGATAATATAATATGTCTGCACGTTATGATTCGCGCGCATATCATATTGTGTTGGTATAATATTATCGTATATTAAATGTGTATAAATATTATGCTTTCTTCCGTGCGCGCGGGGGTTGTTCTCTCTTGCGATTCGGATAAATTCGCACGGAATATCGTATCGACGACGAGTGCCAAATGAGTTTATGCGTATACCTAAGATACGAATATAATATATTATATTATTATAATAAATGTATACGTAAACGGTTTGGATTCAAATTTGCTATGAAATATTTGCCGTACACACGCGAACGACCAGAGATTTAAAATAATAATATATAAGCGTGTGCAGTTTTTTTCTTATTTTTATGTACTTAATAAGCAGTAGGATGTAAAATGTAAATAAATAAATAAAACCTTCGTGTTTTTTTCTCCCGCGTGCGCGTGTTAAAACGTTATTCACTCAATCATCGTGATGCGCGTATTAGTGATATTTCAAACGACCTTTCGATTTTGCACACAAAACCCGTAATGATATATAGAATTATTCGAAATTCACACACGCTCATGCGCACAAAACGTCGCGTAGTCCGAGAGCATGTGACATATACATGATGTAAATATGTATAGGTATAATTTTCTTATACGTATAGGTGTGTGATGTGTCGCAGTGGTAAATGCGGTTTTAATCGATGCCCGTCGACGTAGTAGTGATCGTCGTCCTCTGTAATTTTTTCGGTGAAATTTATGAATATAATCGTGTTCACCAGTCGTCTTTGTCGCTCCGACGACAAAATGGTTCTGACCGGTGGATAATAATATTATGGCCGTCGTTGGGATACAATTTTCGGTTATTGATCGTTTTATTTTCGGGCCGCCCGTGCCCGTTCAAAGTAACTTGGAAACGAAATAAAATAAAACCGAGAATTAAACGTCAACAGTACCCAATAAATAAAAAAATTAAAAAACAAAAAAAACAAACAAAACCGTCTCTTATAATCTAATCCCCCGGCAAAACCGGTTAAATGTCGTTAACACTCCGCCGCTCGCGCACACCGCTCCCACAGCATAACATATTCCTATCTATAATATATTATGTGTATACATCGCTAGCTGTCGCATCGTTGTGCGCTCAGTCGAGTTTCCAAATAAAAAAATTAAAAAATTAAATAATAATGGAAACGAAAAAAAAAAAAAAAATGTCAACGAAAATCGTGATCGTGGGCGTTTTTGATTCGTTTAAATCGAAGCGGAAAATACCTATCGTGTCGGGAAGCCGATCACTGGATACTATTGATTTCGACGGCCTCACACGATTAATATCACGCGGCAATAATATTTACGCCGAGTCGCGGTAATTTTATCGATTTTCAAAACATTGTCGAACTCCGCCTTCGCTTGCAGAAGAAACGGAAGGTCACGCTCGTATTTATCGTTATAATAACGATAAATAATAATTATTATTTTCTTACGACGACCGTGTAGGTAATATTTCACTTTTATTATCGATGATATTTTGTCGATAACGCGTGGGTCCGCCGCCGCGACCCCGTTCTTGTCATAGTCCCGGGACGGCAGCGTCGTTGGTGATCTGACACGGTTGAGTAAACGAGCCTATGATGTCAGCAAGGTGACCGTACACCGGTTTTCAATTCTCCTGGCTTGGATTAATTAATAATGTCATGGGTAAAAATATATATATATATATATATATTGTTTATGTTTACTAGGGCGTACCCAAATTCATTGGTCATTTGTAAAATGCGAGAATTGTGCAGATATTTTTCCTTAAAAGTATTTTCCATTCCAGCTAAATATGACCAATATAATATAACAAATACAATAACAATATTATATTCTGATAAATATATCCAACTTCTGTGCCATTTTTCGAAACGTTTCGAAAAAAGATGTCGTTTAATGACATTGTTCTCTTCGCTTTTTTCTTCACTTTTACAACATTTGTAAAACGCTTTCCTTTCGTTTATATTATTTAAGCCCCCCGAGTATAGAC
Source organism: Stegophylla sp. TES_Ste_2020 (assembly GCA_025469315.1). Classification (NCBI taxonomy): domain Eukaryota; kingdom Metazoa; phylum Arthropoda; class Insecta; order Hemiptera; family Aphididae; genus Stegophylla; species Stegophylla sp. TES_Ste_2020. Next base: position 21,372 of record JAIPRM010000860.1, on the reverse strand, counting down.
CAATTTTTTTCGTAATTGAGAAAAACAACTTCAGGTAAATCCACGAATCCAATGATGTGATTTCAAAACACGGGATCGGAGGGATGATATTTTTCACGTATAATTCACGTAAAATACGTATAATTCGGTAAACATTTTAATATTTAATAGACTTTTGTAGGAATTTTTTAATTTTGTAAGTTCTCGAAATCAACCATGGAGCTTTAAACTCGTGGGCTCTGTATATATTGCAGATCTTTCGGATTTCTTTCAATCTTTACGCCGTGGCCGATAATATCCGTGCGAATCGATCACGTCATACTATATTCATTGCTATTATTTGAGTTTTCACGTGCGCGATTAAGACGGCGTTATCGAAACGTGGTGTGTTACATAAAATAAGACGGCGGCTGTCGTTGTGCATTATCTCTACCGGACGCGCGAGTAGATTCGCTGCCAGTGTAGTGTGCGCACGCTCACGCGTCACCGGCCGTCCACGAGGTCTGTACAACTCTGAGCTTATCTCTCCCGGTCGGCGATGCCCCGTCGTCGTGTTATCCATCTGCAGCTAACTGTGAACCCACCGAACGGTGGCGGCAACGCACAACTTCTCCGCGTCGTGGCAGCTTTGACCCCGCGCGTCCTCGAGCGTCTCCGACGATGACGACTCCCCCGCTGTGTGTAGCTGTGACGACGGCGTCAATCGAGAGTTGGGCAATTTTTTCGCCATTTTATCGCACGGTTTTTTATTTATTCATTTTTTAAATTAATTATTATTTTATTTTTTCGTCTCGTCGATAAATAACATATTCCGCCGCGACGGCGCGCGTTACGCAATAGTATCCGTGCATCATAAACGTTTATAATAATAACATTATATTACACGCTTATATTATGACGTATACCTGCGCAGTATAATACGTAACGATGATAATAATAATAATATTATTATTCTCGCGTCCTTGTCGGGCTCTAATTAACGTTTTCGTCGTCGGTGTGTCGTGTCCTCAAACGCCGGGCTCTCGCGGGTGTGTGTACGCAATATTTTTCACCAAACGTAACTCTAAGAACGGGTTCGCGCGCGGCTGTTTCCATTCTCTCTCCGTCACTCGTCACTGACTGGGGGCGTGGTGGAGGCGGAGGACTCCGGCGAATCGAGTCCCCGTCGCGGTCCGCGTACGTTTTCACGCTGCGTTATCGACATCGTATTATTGTGTATATAAGTAATAATATTATAATATTCGCGTGCGGCGACGATATTAATGTGATTATTATTATTATTATTATTTACTACCGATTTGGACCACTTATGCCGTCGTCGCCGCCACGCGCTTATATTATACACACGTGATCATAGTGTGATACCGTCAGTCAGCATCTCGCGGCCCGTTAATATTGCACGTATCTGTTTGCTCGTGTACGGGGCGAAAAAGTTCCGAAAATTTCGCATTGAAGACGGTTCGAACCCCCCAGTAAAGGGTATAGGGCCTAGCCGTATTTTGGATACCGTGGAGTAGGCGTAGAAAATGATTTACGATGTACCTTCACCGGCTGTCAAAGCAATCCGGCCCCTGCTTAGGTCGAGCGTGCTATTCGCTCAACGGCAACCCCCTACTTACACACGCACGCACACGCACACACACTCACACGCATACACATTGATTATAGACAATAATATACAATATAATCTTGAATCAATGATATAATGTATCAGAATTCTATAGTTAAAAACTTCTCCTCGATTCTGAATCTTATTGTTTCGTTACCCGTTTGTACTTTTGCACCCATGTTGTGTAATTATTGACTATTCTACTCGTATTTCGTGTATGTTATATTATGTATTATATGTTTGGACGAGTTTTGCGATTGCCGAATATCAATTATTGTATTACGTTGTCTTGCGACTGCTGTTAAAAGTAGATAATCATTCCGAGCAATTATTTTTGTTTCACTTTGTATTATAACTAATGAAATTATTTGTATTAATATTTAGCATAATTGACGGTTCGTTTTTCTCATTACAGGACATTTCGTGGCGAATGAACAGCTGTTTGTTTAGCTGCACGAATGACTATGGCTGAGGTGGAAATGGAGCCGCCGACAGACAGGGCGAGCCGGTCGACGATTTACAAGACCAACAACAATCATCCGCTGGTAACGAACAACAATAACAATAACCACATCACCAGCACACGTCCCGTGATGAAACACAAAAAGCGGAAACGCCTGAACCAAGTACTGGACAGGTTGACGGGTCAAGCGACATCGCCCAACAATATCATCAACAACAACAACAACAACAACAACGGTAGCATCTTTAACAACAACAACAACAACAACAACAATATCGACAAAGAAGACGAAGTGGTGGCTTTGGCGCTGGACGGTTGCAACGGCAAAGTGGTCAAAAACAACGTCGGGGTTGTCGGCAACGGAGTCGTCGGGTACGACAGCGACGAATCGCTGCGGAGGTCGTCTAAAGACTACGATGAACCGTTCAGCCCGGCCGGATCGTCTTCATGCAACCGGTCGCCCCGCAGCTCGCACACCGACTCGCCGTTCAGTCCGAACCGGACGAAACCGGATGAACTGCCGCACCCACCGTCGGCGCTGCCACCACTGCCGGTACCGGCACAACTTCAGTTCCCCCTGCAACAGCCGCACCATCCGGCGATGTCGGATCAGCACCACCGCCTGTTAGCCCCCAGCTCCTCGCCGCTGCCCCCGCACCCGTTGCACCACTATCTCAAGTACCCGAAATGTAACTGCCTGTTTTGCGGCGGAGACGGCACCTCGCCGCCCCGACACCCACTGCCGCCGCCCCTCCTGCAACCGTCACCGCAACATCATCGACACCAGCAGCAACCGCCCGTCACGCCAATGTCGCCCGCCTCGCTGCTGGCCGGATCCATGTACACGTTCGAACACTACCTGCACACCAAATACCTGCCAGACATATTCCGGAAGCGGCGGAGCCATTCCGATTCCGATGTTCCTATGTGGTTCGAAGCGACCAAGGCCGAACACTGTGGTGGTGGTGGTGGTGGAGGAGCCGGAGACGAAAACACTGGCCCCGGCGGAATCGCGGTCAACAACACTACCGGATCCACTACCACCATTACTGCGGTGTCAACACGGGCGGTAGCCGGCAAGAGAGGCAAGAGGCCGTTCTCGGTGCCGCATCCTCTGGACAAACCGGCCCGGAAGCGGGTCGGCAGGTCCGCAGCGTCCGCGCCACCCCCACAACCTCTCCAAGATTCGCCGCTCGACTTGTCCATGAAGAACTGTGCTCAGCCGCTAGCCGCGACCACGCCACGACAACGGTCTAACGGACGCCGCTCGTCGGGTAGTAGTACTGTCGTAGAATCGCCCACCACGGTCGCCGGCGTGACCACCACCACCGCTTCCACCTCGTCCCCGTCGTCATCCACGTCGTCGTCACCGCGCTCCACCACGGCTGCCGTCTGTACCACTACTGCCGCCACTTGCAACCCTCCTACCACCACTTCGGTCGTGTCGGTCGGCTACTACAGCAGGCCCGGCAGTGCGGGCGGTTACACCGTGCCCGTGGTCAAGGGCGACGTGGCGTCACGCACCACCAAAGCCTCGGTGGCGGTCCGGTACAACCTGGAAGTGTCGCCGGTGGTCGAGGAGATGCCCGTCGGCTCGGACGTGGCGTACGTGTGTCCGGTGTGCGGCCAAATGTTCAGTCTGCACGACCGGCTTGCCAAGCACATGGCCTCGCGGCACAAGACTTCCGCGTCGTCGTCGTCGTCGGCCGGCGGTACGGCGTCATCGTGCTCGGAGAACGGCGGCGGCGCCGACGGTACCGGTGGCACTGCTAAGGCTTACCCGTGCGAGGTGTGCAACCGGTCGTTCGCCCGCAGCGACATGCTCACGCGGCACATGCGCCTGCACACGGGCGTCAAGCCGTATACGTGCCGCGTGTGCGGCCAAGTGTTCTCGCGCTCCGATCACCTGAGCACGCACCAGCGCACGCACACCGGCGAGAAACCGTACAAGTGTCCGCAGTGCCCGTACGCCGCGTGCCGCCGCGACATGATCACGCGGCACATGCGCACCCACTCGCGGTACGAGATGGTCTCGTCGTCGTCGTCGTCGTCGTCGTCGTCCGCCGCGCTGTCCGCCGCCGCGGCCCTGGGACTCGATCCGCTGCAGCTGTCGCCCACGCCCCCGCCCACCTCGCCCACCACCGGACGGCTGCTTCAACTGTCGCCCCCGCTCGAAGTGCTGTGCAAGTCTGAGCCGCAATAGCGCCGGCGACGCACGGTGGCCGCGTGACGCCAACGCTACGACGACGGAGTCCGGTGCACAGCAGCACAGGCTGTCCGACACCTCTGTTCTCTTTCTCCGCTCATCGCCCGCCGACGTCGTTAAAACCGATACGTCAGTATAATAACTTATTGTATATGTATAGTAATTTTAGGAAACACACATACACACATTGACACACTTACACTTAAGCACCGCCTTTTTTTTTTTTTTTAATGACAAAACCAAAGATAATATTATTTACAAGCGTATACGCGCATATTATGATTTTCATATAATATTAATGTCTCGCGTTTCGTAACAGAGTCCTTCTGTCGTCCTCCCCGCGTATCCTTTGTGTTCACCGCCGAAGGCTTTTCCTCAACCCTTTCTGCTCATCGACAATCGCCCCGTGATCACTTTGGTCTTCATCCGTACATGTCGTTTAAGTATTTTTTGTTTTTCATCTACTGTTCTAGCCGATATTCACTTCTCACTTGTCTAATAATTATTTGATTAATGTAAACAGGGTGTATAATATTATATAATTATGTTATGTACAACGTGCCATCCTATGTAAGTTTGTATTTTTTTTTATTATTACTATTATTATTGTAATTATTATTATTATTATTTTTTTTTTTTTACTATTGTTATCGATGGCTAGGAGCGAGATAACGCGAGTTTTATGTTCGACAAAAAATACGTTGTATCCAAAACCAGTAGATTGAGGTTTACGTCGGAATAAAATATTGTCACAACTATAATAATTATAAAATTTTATTATGATTATCTAGCTTTTTCATCTACGATACAGGTATAATACATAAAACCAGTACGCACAACGAGTATTTTATACTATAAGTATGTATTATTATAACAATAATAATAATAATAATGTAACGTGTATATTGTTTGTTAATCGCCGAAGCGGATTTGCTCAAATATTATAATAATAATGACTACCGGGAAAGTGATTCCGAAATTTTTTTATGCATTCTACATATAAATAAATATAATTATAATAAAACAGAGACTTTTTCAATTTCACCGTGGCTTTTTTTATTATTCACAAATAAATCTTTTGACAATGTTATTTTTGCGTTATGACGCTTGCGGTCGATAAATATACGTCATGTAATATTTTCACCCGTGTTGCAATGCCGCCGCTGCCACCGTCGTCTTTTTATAAATTATTTTTTTGCGTACATTGTAAAATGAAAAAAAATCTCAATATACCGGACGATCGTGATGATAACCATTACGACGACTAATGTACCGTTTATTAATATTTAACATATTTTTCTATTTTATAATATCAATTTTATTTCCAACCACCAGAGTGTATGAATTTATTATAAACCGGACGAAATGAATTACCGAAACGTGTTTTTGTGATAAACTGATAGTGTAAACTGAGTAAAAAATGTTGAAACGGAAAACGGTTAAACAGGGACAATAGTATTATTATATGTATGTTGTTTTCATTTATTTAAATGTAATTAAAAATATGTTCACACGTGCTACGATAATATAATATTATATACCTATGTATATTTCTCTTTCGTTTATGTTATATGTGTGGTCGATGTGCGATAATTTAAGTGTCCATATTGAAAAGAAATTAAAAAAAAAAAAAAAAAATTGTAATTTTATATTTTTCAAACATAATATTATGTATATGATGCACCTGAAAATTTTCCTTTCTCAATTAATGTTGTTCTTTGTTTTTATTTTTAAAGTCGACGTGTGAAACTTAACGTTGTTGTAATGGCTTTGCTCAAATCCAGTGTTAAACAAAAAATAAACAAAAAAAAAAAAAAAAAAGTGAAAGAAAAAAATAAAGAATTATTATAATATATGAAAATGAGTTTTTATTTATCTTTTCCTATACTCTTGTATAATATGTAAGCAGTGGTGTAGTGTAGTGTATACGTAAGTAAACGACTTGTAAAGACCCGCTGGTTTTTCGTAAATACGTGTATAGTATCATTAAATAAAATAATACATATCTGTTACGTGGGTATACGCTGTACAGATATTTTATTGTGGTTAACTTAAGGGAGGAGAATTTTTACTTTTAAATTTTTAATTTAAAATTTAAAAATGTTGGTAGAAAATAGCTATAAAAATTAGATATTTGTAATACTTTCAAATGTGCATTTAGCTCAAAAGAATATTTTTTTGTTTTAAGGTTAAGAAACCAGCCTAAAAATTATTTTTATGAATAATCGGTGAATATTAAATTTTTTATTACACCATCGTTTTTAAAACTACGCTTTAATGACTAAAATAAATTATATGATAATCTGGAGCTTACCGGTTTTTCACCGTTATTGCTTAAATTTTCTGCAGTGTTTCTAAAATTTTGGAAAAATTTCATGATTTCGAACATTTTCTTAAGATTCATTGTGGATTCATTGATGCATAGTGGAGGGTGTAAACTGTGAATGTTATAACACCTAGAGTACGATTTGGAGTTTTATATATAGAACACCCAGTATTAAATAATTACTTACTTAATTCCTCCTTCTCATTTTTTAATGAAAGTGGAAGGGAAGGGGAAGTGAAGGGCGCTTGAAACTCTCTGTAATATAAATCTACGTATACAAAAATGGGGTGAATGCATGACAAACGGAACGTTCGTCCAGAACCCTCGCTTTCGTTTGGTTAGAAAATTTGTTATGAATGAATACGTATATATATATTCATATATACATATATAAAAGCATACGGGTATAAATAAATCAGTTTCAATAAAAGTCTATGTCTTTCATCATTCATTTTCCAACCGTGTTTTGCCATCGAACAAGAACTAATTATTCGAAACCGTCGACTGCGAAGAAATAATAATTGACTTATTTGCTCGTAAGATTTAGAGTAATCAAAAATTAGCATTCTTTAAAAAAAAATTTGAAATTAGTGTAGCTATTGTTTATTTAAAATCTGTTACATAATACAGTAAGTATGGTAAAGTATCAAGTTTACAGAAATGTTTGGTTTTAAGGTCAAATAACAACGGCGCATAATAAAATAAAAACATTAATGGGCGCATAATTTGGATTTCCTAAACATTTTTGTCACTGTTTATAATATTATCTATTACTAATGGCGCCTGCTGGACGCCGAATTATAAAATATTTGCACTCTCGACATAAAAAAATGTGTGACAGTGGTGCATCTAAGGTTGAATGGTGGGAACGTTTAACACGTGCAATGCATTCTTAAAATTACTTTCTTTTTTCGTGTTCGTGTTGACCGTCCCTGGCAAACAATATTTTATTATACGCAGAGAAAAAAAAGGATATCCCGAATGCGTCCCAAAATGACCATTTTTTATGGTCTGAGTACGTGCGCAAAAAGGTATCACTAGAGGTACGTCCCAAGAAATAATGATGTTTTTTTTTACATTGTCTGAATGCGTCTCGGTAGATCCAGAGTTTTCCAGAATGAACTACGAGGAGGTAAAATTACTTACACCCAAAAATTCTCACAAACATCATCATGCGCTTTTCTTTTTATTCAATTTCAAATAGCTTGGTTCAGCATATCATTGTGTTCGTTTTCTTCTTCGTGGATTTGATATAAACGATTATAATTTTAGATTCTGTACGAATTGAAGAAGCTAGGGTTTTTACAATTATGTTTATTTTTTTACTTTATTTTCTGTGAACACTTTTTCGTATAGACCTACTTGTCCAAAAGTCTCTTTGAAACCGAATTTTCCTCTAGTTGGTTCCTTAATGAGGTCATTTTTTTAATTTCTCAATTCCTCATTTTTTTTTTTTTTTTTTTTTTTTTGAAAAACTATCCAAAATTTGACAAAAAGACTCAGAAACTCTCATCTTTTGATCTAAACTTTATGAAAATGTAAACATACATAAACAATAATATGAGAAACATTTTGTCATAAGAAAATTTAGAAAATATAGAAAAAATTTTTGGACATTTTTTTAACATTCTTTTTTCTTATTAATTATTTTTTCCTTTTCTTTATTAAAAGTTAAATAAAATTAAGTGTAGAAAAGAAAGTCTGACAAACTTCGCACCACGGATATTCTTCGCTCTTCAGGTTAGATACTCTTGGTAGGTGTATTGTAAATGATGACAATTATTATATTATTTTTTATATTATTAAGTTTCTTCGTTCAGAATCGTCTTATTGAAGAAATGATGTATCGTTTCTTTAAAATTCTATACACACACCAAGGAGTATCTAAGCTGAGGAGCGAAGAATATCTGTGGTGCAAAGTATCTCCGGCTCTCTTCTTTATACTTTACTTTACTTTACTCTTTTTTCATGTTGCATTTTTTTTTTTTTTGGTACAGTTTAGTAAATATCGCGTTTTAATGTTTTATTAAATTGTAATTTATACCCGTTATAATATTCATTTGCTTGCCGTGTAGCTTGTCATAGCACATTGCAATGATATTTAGAAGAATTAAAAAAAAATAAAATAATATATAAATGTGTTTATTGAACTTGTACTACTCGCATTTATTGGCCGTGTTATGATTTATGACACTGACAGTCGTATCATAGATACAAATGCTTTATTCTCTTTTCTCGTCACCACGGTCATAATTATTTGTATTGACTATTGAGCATTAACACACCTGAGGCTATTCGATAAAAATTCTAAATCTAACCGCGGACGCACTCGGGCAGTTTGATAAAAATTGTAGATAAAACCACGGAAGCACTTGGACAGTGAAAAGGGTAAAAATTGATAACGGAGGCACTCGATGCCCCGCCTCTAAAAAAAGTTAATAATGCCTTATTACTAAATAAGGTTTCCAAAGTATGTTGTTTCCGCAGAGCAGTCCTATGGGTTCCACTAATTAGAACAATCGCATTACACGCAATACAACCACGCTTTTTCACTGAGCTTTCTGCTTGTGTTGACACGAAAATGCAAACAATAGTGTAGAAATATATTGACTAACAATCCAAGTAAAATATATAAAATCATATTAAGTTCTCGGATAAAAAACTAAATTTGAAAGAGGGCGTACTTTGCACCATGGGTATTCTTCGCACCTCGGGTAGGTGTGTTGAATATTTCAAAGAAATTATAATTTATTTCTTCAATAAAACGATTCTGAGCAGAGCTTTAGTTAAAATACAGTAATAGTAGTTGCCAAGAGGTTTAACAATTGTTACTTAATAATAGAATAATCTATGTTCAATTCATTATTCGTGAAAATGATGAAATTTGTATAATAAGTTACGTATTAATAAGTACTGGATCATTAAATGGTCGAATTTCGACAAGAATTACAGAATTAATTCATTTTTGCGTGATTCTAAACTGATCTTACATATTATACTAATATACACGCATTGAATTTAAATATTGAACTAAAAATTATTTTGTTACATACAATATATTTTATAAAAAACGAAAATAAATTTTCCATTACCTTATACCTAATGAATATTTCATAAATAATTTCGAATAACAATAATATATAAACATCATAATAATAAAGCGGATTTAATTATGGTAAGTCAACATTATTTATTTATTTATATGATATATTTATATTTATGTGATTTTGTGTTATTATTTTTTATTTTTATTTTATATTTTATATTTTAATTTTTAATTTTATTAGTTGATGTAATGCTGATTTGGCCAACAAGCCATACGAATCAATGAATAAAGTACTGATGTTTATCGTGTCATCACTAGTCATTAACTGTTGAAAAAAAGTGAAAGAATTTAATTTTCCTGATAGGGTTTCGACCTTGAATCATTCGCTCCCCATGACTATGGTTATCCCACTTAACTATCATATTTGTGTTAACACGGGATAAAATAGTATGTATTTAACATACCAATCGCAAATATTAAAGTTTTAAAATCTATTAATTTGGTAAATATTGATGAACGTGAATTTTAGTTTGCACCACCGTTATCAGCATAAAAAAATATAAGATGGCGAAAAAACACTACCAACATTTTGGATGTTCCATAAACTGTAATTATATCATAATATTTGTCCGTGCTTTCTCCGATTTTTTTCAACTTAACCCTTGCAAAATGTTAAATTATTCGTCCGTAAAATATATTATTGCACCAAAATATTTGCAATCAAATTCTCTACTTAGGTACCAAGTATCTTAAGGATCAGTTGAACCAATTTTCTTTTATATCTATTAAAGTGGGTAATTTTAGGTAAAACTAACGAATTCCGTCAAAACATTAACTTGATTATTAACTATCACTACTGACTAAAATAGGCCGTACCCCGAATTGAAAAAAAAATTATTCTGTTTTTTAACATGACTTCAAAATTTAATACAGTTAAAAACTTGAAACTTTCACCAACAAATAGTCAAACACATATTTCATAAAAATTTGAAAAACAATTGACCAATTATTATTTTCAGCTAAGTATGAAACTCTGAATGTATTGGAAATTTTATATTATGTATATTTATCGTACAATATTGTTCTCTTGAGTCGCAGTGAAAAATTAAAAAAAAATAAAAAATAAACAAAATGTATGTTACTACGTATGTGTATGTTTATTGGTTGCCTACAATATTATTGCTGTAATATTTATACGAATGCAAACCGACGACGGTCCGATGATACGATTGTGGATTTATTTCATCGCGTAGTCGTGATGTGGCTGTGACAGTTATTATTTTACTCGCGAGTGACCTATATATATACAATAACATCGACGTCGTCCTCTCTTATATTACTTAAAAATGTCGTCGTTTCCTTATAGTACACAAGGCACGCGCACGTAATACAAGTAAGTGGTCTATACGTATAATATACTTCCGGTGTGTCTGACGCAGGTGAATATTTCTCGTGTATATAATATTAATATTATGTTTTACGATCGAATAGCAATAATAACAATATCAATGCTAATTATCATAATGGGTTCACTTATATCGGTGTAATAATAATTACTCGCACGTGATGGAACGGTTTGCCGCAGCATCGACGCCGGAAACTACAGCCGCGACGGTGCGATTTCCGGTCGGATCGACGGGCGCGATAAATGACGGACGATCGATCCGCACGAGATATTTATGTTTTTTAATGATTACGTTTCGGTTTTTTTTTTTCTCTCCGCGTTTTATGTTAATATAATAATGTTTACGTACGTGTCATTAATGTATCGGACGGACACGCGACCGTAATAAGTAGTCGGGTAATATTTTGCTGCAGCGTCGCGGGATCGGTGGCGGGCCGGAGTGCGAGGAGAGAAAAAAAATAGACAGCCGCGGGTATCGCATTCAAAGAGAATGGAAAATTGGTTTTGCATTGATGAAGTCCTTTTGTTTTTCTCCATGTCTAAAACATTTTCTTCGGAAGCAAAACTCTTTCAAAAATCTGGCACAGTCCGGCAAATTTATAGATTAGGAATTATCTTTTTTACTTATTATGGTCTTCATCATTGTCGACAAATTGTAATTTCATGTAAAAACGATGAAATATGCCCCGTTAATTTAATTTCCCTCGAAAAAGATTTTAGCTATTTATAGTATTGTTATATTACTTCTAGAATCATGAAACTTTCACCAGTTATTAAAAATACGTAATTAATATTTTCATAGAATGGACACCAGTTCATGGAAAACAATCAAATCGTGTATTGCGTTTGCATAAACATAAAAATGGACGATTTTTTTGTCCTATGAATGAAAAGGATGGAACTTATCTCCACATCGTCTACTAACATAAATATTACGTTTATTGGATAACTCTTCGTGAAATGGTCAATAAATTATCAAATCGTATATATAGTTTTATCATTTGGATATAGGTACATACGTATAGTGTTAATTTATATTTTTTATATTAACATTAGTAACACTTTTTTGATTTTTCAAATAATGCATTGGAAATATGAAACACATGAGTATATACATATTTCAGTATAAATTATTATTTGTAGCGTTACTTTGTTATATTTTATTTAAATCAGAACTTCTAATTTTACTGCACATGTCTCAAACTACATAGTGTTACAAATACAATAATACTTACCCAACTTGTTTAACTAATCTAATACTCCAAACTTACAAAATGAGATAATATCATCATAAAGTAGGAATAATAATTATATCTAATAGTATAGTAAAAATTTCCAAATAAATTAGAACAAATCCAAGTTACTAATAAAAATATCTAAAAATACCTAGGTATTAATGTTTCTATAAAAAAAATGTAATATAAGACGTGTCACACCAATCGTAATAATAAATGACTACTGCAGAGAAGGTATAATGATTTCATTTAATATGTTAGTTAATTTTAGGTGTAGATACCTAATGTTTATGTAAGTCTGGAATATTAAATTAGTTTAGTAGGTATTGTTATATTATTTGCAACACTATGTAGATGCGTAAGATGCGTTTAGTAAAATTAAAAGTGATTTAAATGAACGGATCAAACATTTGTTCTGATTAAAATAAATAATAAATTAAAGCAAATAATAATTTATTTAAAACGCTTTTAGAAAAAAATAATCGACTTGAGATTTTTGAGAATTTTTCAGGTCAATTAGACATATTATATGAATGAGATTTTGAATTCTATTACGTACATAAAAATTAACAAGAAACAAGAAATTTCTAACATTTTCAAAATGCTATACTTAACTCAAAATTGATCAAATGTTTTTGAAATTTTTATAAAATGTTGTCGTGACTATTTTTTAATAGTTGGTGAAAGTTTCAAGTTTCTAGCTATATTAGTTTTAAAGTTATGTTAAAAAACCATTTTAAATTTTATGAAAATTTCGGCAATAGCATATTTTACTGTTTTTTTTTTTTTTTATCGATTTTTCAACATTTTGGAAAAAATATTGAGAAATTGGAAAATTTACCTCTTTAAAGTACTATCTGGGGGGTGTGATTCTGGATCTATAGAGATACTGATTGAAACTTTTGGACAAGTATTTCTATACGAGTAAGTGTTTCCAGTTTCCAGAAAGAGAAAAAAAAATAATAAACATCTTTATAAAATCATAAGCTTCTTCGCTCCTTTCAGAATCTAAAAGAGTTACTTATGTTAACATAAAAAATTTAAATCTACACTATATGGATAGATTATATGATTGGAATGGAATTATTTACACGATTTGATAACATACTGTCTAATTCATAAAGAATTATCCAATAAACAGTATACACGATATGATAAAAAGGTCCATCCATTTCACGTATTGGACATAAAAATAGTCAATTTTATGTTTATGCAAACGCGCCATACATGATTTGATCGTTTTTCGTGAAGTGAACACCCAGTCCACTTCATAGAAATATCGATTACGCTTTGTGGATTTGATACACACACACACACACACATACATACAATACTTATGTGCATAAAACCAATGGTACTAAAAATTCTCAAAAATCGATAGTTAATTTCTTAATATACATCGGAAGTGTAAATTTCGACGAAACTGAATAATTTCACGCAAAATAAAATATACATATTTTTTTCAATAAAACCTATATGTGTGTATGATAATGACCGTTTTCAGTATACGGTTATAATGCTCGTATATATAATAGTTACACCGTCCAAAGAGATCATATCTTGCTCGCGTTCATACGCAAATATATATATATATATATATGCACACACACATAAACCCATTTACCACTACTAATTGCCGTGTAAAAAATCTTTGATCGCCGTGTGACCATAGTAGTTGGTAGTAGTAGTAGCTGTAGTGTAATAAGTACGTGTACTCGTATATTATGCATATGTATGTGTTATTGCAATGGCAACCGCCCGGAGATGATTCGCCGAGATAAAACTGCACCGCGCCGGTATTCATAATAATAATAATAGTATTAATAATAATTATTATAAGAATATCGCGTTATCTGCACATAATATATTGTGTCCACGTGAATTATACGGCGGCGGTGGCGGTGTGTCCGCTATTTTCCCATCTATTCCGGACGCCCCAGCCTCCCCGCGAAATTGTCGATAAAAAAACACCTACGCTGCGCCGTACGATAAAGCGCCATAACATGAAACGCCGCGGTATCGCAGACCCATCTCGACTTACGGCTAGGAATGCGCTCTGATTTCTACGTACGTCGACTTGATGATCCGAAATCGAGGCGATTGTGGAAAACGTAACAATCGCGTATAATATCATCCCACGGTCTGTCACGTACTCTCTACCCTCAACGACTACGCCGACATAATACATACGTATGCTTGCACTATATAATTCGCTCCTCTGTGTATATTATAAATCTTCGAATCCACCGAAACACACTGTCCAAAGCGACGCGCTTCATACCCGGACCTCTTGCGTGTCTCTCAAGACCCACTGACCTAAAAATTCAATGCACACGTGTTTAATGTATATTTTACATATAGCCATCGAAACCCACACACACACTCGCACGCACCTCACACTCTGAGCAACGGACACCCGTCTGAAAATTATTCAAAGGGTATATACGTAAATTCACTAATCATCCGGCTCAAATGACAAAAGCAGTGCCGTAACTAGAGTGAGGCTTGAGAGGCGCTTGCCTTGGGCGCCTAATGCCGGGGAGCGCAAAATTATTGAATGATTGACTTAAGAAAAATATTAATGAGTAATGAATATACGTTCTTCGCACGTCGAGTGGGCTTCTCTTGACGGGTGTATTTAATTTTAAAGAAACGATATATCATTTTTTCAATAAAATGATTCTGAACGAAGGAAGTTAATAAATATAAGAAAAAAAAAAAAATTCAAAAAATTCGGAATGCCGAGCTGGAATCGAACCCTGGTACTGTCGCGTGATGGGCCGGTTCCGTTACGAGTTACGACTACGCCACAACACCTTACTTGACCTTGTAAGGTGAAATAGTAGGTATTTAGTATAATAATCGAAAATATTGAATTTTTAAAATAGAATAAAATAGTTAGAAAATTATTGTTACACGTGGATTTTAATTCACACCATCGTATTCAGCGTCGAAAAATTCATAAGATGCAATAAAACAACAACCTTCAGCAACCACGTGTTATCTATAGATATCTCCTAATAGCTGTCTGTATTTTCTCCTTTTTTTTTTTCAATCAAACCCTTGTAAAATGTTTAATTATTCGTCCGTAAGAAATTTTATTGCACCAAAATATTTGCAATGAAATTCTTTATCTAGGTACCAAATTTCAAAACAATCGGTTGAGCCAATTTTCTTATATGTACGTTAAAGTGCGTAATTTTAGGTAAAACTAACGAATTTCGACGAAATTTCTAACTTCAAACGGGTATAAAAAAAGAAAGTTGACTAACGATTTATGAGATTTCTTTAAAATTCAATACATCCGTCAAGAGTATCTCACCTGACGTGCGAAGAACACCCCGACGAGCGAAGTACACACTTTTTTAAAATTTTTATTATTATTAATTATGGTTTTGAAATACCTAATAATTTGTAAATTTCATTTTGATTTGTTTATTATAATATAAAGACTTGAGAATTATTAACTTATAGCTAAAGATATTATTTCTTGTTTTACTCGAAACCTAATTATAATTTTTTTGAGGGGGGGCGCATATTTCAAATCGTGCCTCAGGCGCCAGAAAAGCTTGTTACGGCTCTGGACAAAAGTGACGGATTTATGTTCATAATTCATTGTTTTAAGGGTTGTAATTGTTATGGAAAACTTACTCGTATAACGGTTTACTTGTACTTGCATTTTTGTTAAGTCAGTTTTAGATTCTGAGTGGAGCAAAGAAGCTAGTGTTTTTACAATAATTGAATTTTTTTTTATCTTTTATTTTTCCCTTTTATACATTTTTTTTTATCTATTTTTTAATTTTTAATTTAACTACTTGAGAGTCTGGGAATATATATAAGTATTGGAAAATGAACTAAAATAGTAATTATTACCAAGGCTAGGATTTGTACGCAATAAAAAATTTTAAAATATGCATTTTATTTACCAAAATATGCAAAAATATGCATTTAAATTTTTATAAGATAAACACAAAAATATAGTTACAAAAAAATGTTTATTTATTGGAATTCATCAATGATTGGCTGTTTGTCATAATATAATAGAATTGAGAAATAAAATAATTGAGAAACAAAATTTAAATACGTGTGTTACATGCTATGGCAACAAATTATTTACGAAATATACTATAAAATATGCATTTTTCACACTCTTATAGTCGAAATATGCAATATAATATTAATTTTATTCAATATAATATGCAAAAATATGCATTTTACCCAAAATATGCAAAAACATGCAAAATAAAAACATCACCATTTATCTCATCATGAGGTGATTCGTGGAAAATACTCACAAAATCAATAATTAGAAGTCGCAAAAAAAAACATGCTGTAGCATATAAATCCTAGCACTGATTATTACATTATCATAACCAAAAACACTATATAATTCAACAACGTCGCATTAATTTTCATGCGGAATAGTGTTATTTTTGACACTAAATTATCTTTTGTGTACAAATCACGTGTAATCGTGTAGAAAAAAGGTCATTATGTAAAACGTGCATCAAACTATAGAGTAGGCCCATGTAAGTGTACAAAAGCGAGAATTTTTTCCGCGAAGTTCGTTGCTGCCGCCCCACCAACGTACGCACATATTATTACGATGTGATCGAACGGCATATTTTCTCGGGGCCGTTCTTGGAAAAAGTCTACGGCGTAAAGGTTACCCGAACGGCAGGGTGGTGACGTGCACGTGCAAAAATAATGTACGTGATCGTCACTAAAGCTAGAATTTTAATGACATGAAAAATATAGAAAAAAAATGACCTCATATTAAATTACACATTAAAAAAAGGGGGAAAACCGAAAACAGTTTTTAATAGTCCATAATAAAACACTCGGTTTAGCGTAAAAATCGAACAAATAAACGCGCCTACAAAGTTATGAACATAATTTTTATTAACCACTACAACAGTGCATGTGCGTATTAAGTTATAACTATAAAGAACGTAGATTAAATCTTACAAAAGATACGTCAAAATTGCAATGAAAAATATGTAATATTTGCTAAAATAAACTAAATGTAATTAAACTAAAAAGCGTTCAAATGGAAAAATAAAAACTATTAAATAATTATTCTAGAAAAACGCTTTTACAATACTTAAATAACGTAATGGTTATTTACATATTGTAAAAGAGTAGAACATTATTATATCTATTTAAAAATTAAAGTTAATCAATTTTCTAATTTAAAATTTATAATCATGTATATTTCTTAACTTTTTTCTTCAAATTTGAATTGACAGTTACTCAAAATATGTTTCTATATTGTGAAAAGCGCATTCAACACCTATTCGACTACATAATTATAATATATACACGAGTCTTGTTATCGATGCATTTCTTTAAATAATTCACAATGTTAATTGGTGTTAAATCTAAGTAAATCTTTTAACTGCCTGCCTAATGCTCGGTGTAAGTTTTAATGGTTTTGTATTATTTATTGTTTTTTCTCAGACAAACTGCATAGATGAATTTTGATTTATTTCGTATGCGGATCTAAAATATTTGAAATTTGTTTAAACATATTTAGGTATTTAAGGAATTGTTGAATATTCAATTATTTTAAAACTGTAATTTTTATGAAAATTCTATACATTTTGACAATAACTGTCTATTGCCAACAAAAGCGTTATCGAGTGATAACAAAATATAAGTATTATAATTATTATTTATTATAGCCTCTGACTGGAGCAAAGAAATTAATGAAAACTCAGATTCATTTTTTTTTTTTTAGTTGTTATATTTTATCGTCTCTTTAAAGTTTAACACACCCACCAGGAGTATCCCACTCATGAATCGAACGATACCTAAAGTGCAAAATATGTTCGACTTTTATTGACTTGTAACACTTTGAATTTTTGATAGATATGTATGTGAGAGGTGCGGTGGTGGTGGAATTTGTAGAGCGTGTTGTTATTTATTTTTTAACATAATTTATGAAATTACCTGCGTTACGAGCGTGGTTCGAAATTATGTTGCTCGTAAAACTAAAAACATACAATAATAATTTATGGGTACCTACGCAAACTTTAATCGGTACGATAAACGAAACTAGACCTGCGCAAATCTGAAAAACGTAAATTAATTTTATTACATCATATAATATTATATTACCCTTGGTGCGAGACCGCCATAATTAAAAAAAAAAAATGATTTTTGAGTTGAGATCACAGTTAGATATTTTTTCATTCTCAAAATGCAAGAACGCCTATAAGTTCTATTACAATCTGAGTTTGAATAATAGTCGTTAAAATTTGGTCTTGTAGTATGAGAAATAAAATATTACAATTCTTACTTTCACGTATTTTTTTTAATCACTATAATTCAAACAAAAATTTGATGTCCTTTGAACTTTTCTGCACGGTGAAATTTTCAATCTCACCCCCGCCCCCTCTAAATACACCGTTGGTTGTAGAGTAGAATCGAAAACCCACTCGAAATTTCGCAGCCACAGGACTTTTATAGAGAACTCATTGATGCTATCTCTTTCAGCTTTAAATTTATTGAAATACCAAATATGGAATGCGATTATTCATCTCAGATTTTGAGAATTTTCATCGACAGTGAATAAACATTCTAAAAACCGTGAGATATATTTCGATTTTAAACAGTGACAAATGGCATAGCGAGAATTATTGGTATTCGATGAAAACTTCATATCGGGCTTCCGAAACAATGTACACAAACCAATGACATCAGCTGTTCAAATATAGTTTTTACGACATTCTTATGGGCTATAAGATATTTGATAATATTGTTATACAGAGGTCTTTCATTCTTATCCGTTAATTGTTATCTATTTATTTGCAACCAAACTTAACCTACAATAGTACAATATTATCATAATATTAAACACGTTCCGACGTGGGTCGGTTCAACAATGATTTTTGTCCTTCCTGTAGGCGAATAAGGTAAAGGTTCTTGTAGAATTTATGCTTTTGTCATAGTAGTTCTTTGTTGTACCACTGCCTTTGGAATATTTTTGCTACCTATTGTCTCGAAGAATAAAATTCCGGTCAACCACGATATGGAATATGTGTATATATTTTTCTGTAATTCAAAAACGGTTAGGTTAAATCTGTATGGTGTGTATTGTTTCTAAATACAATACTCGTTAATTAAGCCGAATAATTATTTTTTTCATATTTTATAGTTATTGATTTTAATATTATTTTCATATTTAGTTTTAATAAATTGTGCACAGTATCTTAATTGTGAACATTCCAATGAATAGAAATGATATTTTTTTTCTTATAATATTATACATGGTCCCCACATTACACAGCATGCCGGTGGTTGATATCGATTTGAATCGAGTGCGAAGTTTGAAAAGCAAAGTGAGGAAAGTTTCGGAGCGAAGCGATGCTCAATATTATACGTAATAGTGTGAAACGAAATTGCTTTTTTCCGTTGCTTTTTATTGCACTTACTTTTTTTTTCTCCTGCTCTTCTTCCGTTGCTATTTTTTCGCGATCCACCTAATTAAATAGCAGATTTTACTACTTTTGTTCTTTAATTACATATATGGCCACCCCCTACTCACCACACAAACAAAAAAAAAAAAAAGAAGAAGAAGAAAAAAAATTTTAATGAATACAGTTTTGAAATAATATACTTAAGAATTTCTAAAATTTGGTAAAGTAGATCAATAAATTACAAAACCATGATATAACCATGAGTATGCTATGAATCTAATATAGGTAAATTATTAATTAGTAATTTATTGATATTTTCATGTCACAAATGTATTAGGACCATTTCACTTTATTACAGATTTTTTATTAAACAATATCAACAAACTTTTTGAATCGATAATAAAATATCGCAGTAACAAAATTAAACATCAATCGTTATAATGCAGTCCCTACACACTTTTTCATTTTGTACTACACGCTCAATATTTCGAACTACACAAAGTGTGTCGTAGTACTACACACAATTTTAGTCCCTGGTTAAATTAACGACTACTATTGACAATTCCATCAGACGATCCGTGACCGGCTCAAAGAAATAACATCGTCTTCGCTAACAACAATATGTTTCCGATTTCACATTATTGGAAATCCTTATATTGTTGCAGGTGACAATGTTGTTGACGCATCTACGCGTTCAAGTTTCCTGGTGAAAAACGTATGTTTTTAAATTATAACATATATCATAATAGTATGCAGACACTTCGCATGCAAAGTTAAAATTTTTTACATGCTTAAACGGATTCCTTATGCCTGTACGTAAGTAGTATTAACGGTGACACGTTCATAAAATTGAGCATGCAGTTTATTAATTTAGTATTGAAAATCTAATTATTTTAGAACTTTTAACAATATATATTGAGAGATTTTTAAGAAACCAACACTTTTTTTTTTAGCTTAAAAAAGCAAAAATTTGTTTTGTTTTTAGAATGTACAAGTATAAAACAACTTTTTTCAACATTTATTTTTCGTGTCATCTTAAGAATGTCCTGTAGGGATACAAACTATTTTTTTTCAATTGGAAATTTCCTATTTTTGGCTATGGAAGTTTTTGAATTCTTCAAATTTAAATATTAAGGATAATACTCTTGGACACATACTTAGTTACCTACGTATTACGTAACAATTATGAATCTTTAATTACATTAGCTAACAAGTAATTAATTAGCAATTGAAAAATATAATCACTTTCATACCTATGTGCATTTTTGCTAAATAATTCTAATTAAAGTTTAATTGTGTTCCATAATAATTACGTAAAATGTTGGTAAGATTAAACAAAAATTTAGTATTTAATGCAATAGACCAGCTATTTATTGTTATTATTACAGATATTTATTTTTTGTCCTTAATGCTTAAATTTGAATAATTCAAAAACTACTCATTCAAATTTTGATTTCAATATATCAAAATTCATAGAAAAAATTACATGAATAAAATTCCGCAGTTAATGAGAAAAAGGTGAGGTTGAAAAACAAGTTTGGATTCTATAGCTAGGATATCCTTAAGATGATAAGAAAAAACAAAGTTTTTGTAGTAACTTGAACATACCAAAAAGAAACTCCAAATTTTTGCATTTTTAATGCTGAAAAAGGGGGTTTGCATGCTTATAATATCCCTTAATT
>JAIPRM010000859.1:0-46238 GCA_025469315.1 Stegophylla sp. TES_Ste_2020 | reverse complement strand
ATTGGCTAAATTGGGTTATATTTTTTCATTTTTTTTTCCCCTTCCATGAAATTTCAGGAAAAGTACCCCAATCGCCAAATAATTAGGTATAAATAGTATGATAATGATTGAAAATGATTTAAAAATCCTTAGGATATCATATGGAAATATGGAGACCCCTTTATCTATAAATTATCTAAAAATATTAAATAAAGCATGTGTGCATAACAATCTCTCATATTATATTTTACCACTGGAGTTTTTTCAATTTAAATATGATTGTAATTAATCTATTTTTATATTTTTCATAGCTGAAAGTGTGAGTCGTATGATTGCTGATCTGCCTCCTAAAAGAGTCACAAGACGATTAGTATTTGAAACTCCTAATGGAAATAGTCAAGCAACAATAAATAGCGTAAGTTTAACATTATTAGTTGAAAATATTATTTTTAGTAAAAATATTCATAACTTTACATGGGTTTTCAATATCTATTTATTATTAAATTGTTTATCACTCAATACAAATAATTTATACTTAAAAAAATTTACACGCTGCCCTGAAACATAAAGATGTCTGTGTGCATGAAGGTATACTTATATTTAGAAAAACAATCATTATTGAGATTTTATAATATAAGTTTCTTTAATTTTTAGGTTCCTATTGACATGAGCAGCCGCAATCCGACTGTTTCAAGTTCAACTACATTTAGTAAAAAAGTAAAAAAACCATTGCCGGTTGCAACTGAAACTGCTATGCTTATTTCCGAAGCTCCAGATTTCTTGCGTAGTTTAAATATTATGCGTGCTCCACCTAAACCAGCTGAACAGACACTTCCAAGTAGTACCAAGACTGAAACCGAAGAAATAATTGCAGCTATGAAAGAAACTTTAATGGCTTCCCCAGCACCTACCCCTGTTGTTTTACCGAAGAAACGCAAAAGACCAATGTATTTTAACTTAAAACAATTAGCTGAGAAAGTTGCTAAGCATGATCACAATAAGATTTTAGATCCAAAAGTTGAAGAAGTTAATGACAACATTGAAAAGGACATTCCTGTTCCTGTGGTTGCGAAAAGTAATAAAGGGAAAAAATTAATGCTCGAAATAGAGGTTGGGTTAATTAAGCAAAATAGATTACGTAGAAAAAGAGCAATTCCTCCAACAATACCAGAAAAGATCTCAATTCCCTCAAAAAAAGCTAAAATTGAAGTACAAGAGAAAAATGTGAAAGATGTTGTCAAAGTTGTGGAATCCCCTCCAGTAAATAAATCCAAGGTTCAAGCAAAGAAAAAAACCAAAGTTCCCATTAAAAAAACCATTGATGAAAACTTTGTTTCCAAAATACAAACACGCAATAGAAAGAAAAATTGTATTGGAGAATTATTGTCGAATGAGGTGTCTTCAATTAAAAAAGAGGAGAAACTAACAAATAATAATGAATCGTCAAATAGTTTTGTTGACTTAGAATCTAGTCAAGAAGTGACTTCATCTGAGGTTCATTCAGTGAAGAAAACTGTTAAAGTTAACCCATTTAAACCAAAAGCTAGAAATAGAAGAAAACCTGGTGTTTTTTTTGGATCAAGAAAAAAAAAGCGTAATTTAAAGACTGAAAGCAAAAACCAACAGCCTAAATCAAGCAAAGATGATGATTTACAAATAATAATACCAAAAGAGTGTTCTGATTTTAAACCATTAGTTTTGGAACAAACTGAGAAACAACAAGTTATACAAAATAGTAATGAAGAATTAGAAAAATATGTTAAAGTTGATGTTACAGTACCAAAAAAAACCCAAGAATCACAAAAATCCTCTCAAAATGATCCATTAAATGTGACAATCGTGGAAGAAAATAAAGTTACTGCTCCAATTAGTACTGATATTACTGAGCCTAAAGAACCTGAAGAAGCAGCAGAACCACGTTACCTAACCACGCCTACGCAGGCTGATGCTTTTTATGACTTGACTTCCACTATTAGCTTTGGATCAATATTGAGTTCAGTTAATCAGGCTAGTTAATTTTGCTTAAAATATATTTATTTTGTATATACATGCTAATGTTATAATTAAAATAGATATTGGAAGATCCTGACTGTAATGTTGCTGGTTCAGAAGTAAATGATTATTCATGGACAGAGCTGCAGCGTGCTATGGGGGCCACTGATGAAGAAATGGCTATATTGCAAAATTTTGGTACAAACTCAACTCGTGACGGTGAAGATGTTACTAGTGAAAATCGTTTAGATCTGTTGGATTTGGACTGTAGACAGAATACAACCAATTGCAATCAAGTATATTAATTGCTGTTATATATTTTATATTAGTTCAATGAAGTAACAAATACAATTATTTGTTTTTGTAGGAAAAACTTGAATGTAAAGGCAACGATGAATTGAATTTCAAATGCAAAGTGTGCGATCAATGTTATAAAGGCATTGCGGGATTTCGTATACATTCACTCGATGTTCATAGTATTGAAGATCCAGAATTAGGTAGGTTACAAATACAAATTTATTGTACTATTAATAGGAGTTAAATCTACAATTTAAAAAACTCATTTGTTGATTTGCCATAATATTTAAATTAAATACGGATTTTCATAAATATGGTGTAGAAACTTGGAATTAAGCTCACATCATATGTAATATTATATATCATCTAAATACTTGAAACCCATTAGTGATTTTTTCCATTATCCATATATAGTATGTTCAATTTTTGAACTGCTTCCCAGTTTTCAAGTGTCAGTTTTAGAGAAGCTGAGATTACCAATATCAGTAATCATCAGATTTCATAAAAGGGTTATCTATCTCAAAAGCAAGACATAAATCACTTCTAAAATTTTAAGTTATAAGCTTGAGTGGGAACAGATATTTTTTTAAATCAAGGAACTTAATCACTTTCATTTATTTTGATCTTATTGTAACTGGTTATCATTTTTCTAAAAATTATTTCAGATTTAATACTAACCATTAATAATTGTTTAAAAACTTTTGAATAAACTGTCATCTAATTAAATAAATATTATAAGTTTATCATACCTAGGAAAAGAGTAGATAGACAAGTATTAAGCGTCAACGAAATATGGAATGCAATGTCTCTAGAAGATAGAATATATTGGGAAAAAGGTGGGACAGAGTGAAATGGAAAGAGATAGAGGAGAGACAGTTATTTTCAATCATTGCTAAATTCAAACTTATAAAAATTGAGTTATGACCTTTTTCTTCTCTGCTGGTGTCAATATCTTTATATATGAGTTTTAAGTAGAAAAAAAAAATTAAAGCTTAATAGTAATAAAACTAAGTTTGGAAATGTAAGACAACATATGGTGTATGGTTAACATATTAATATTTGTATCAATACTAGCAATAGTAAATATATGTTTGGCTTTTTATTTGTTTGTTTTTGTACAAATTATTAATTGTTTTTAATCATGTCTTGATTTGGATAAGAGAAAGTTGTAAGTCAAAGCATAAAAATGATCTTAATGTTTCCAATAGTTATTGTCTACATAAAAATCTTATTTAGAGAAATTGTAACAAGTGTAATTCTTCTTTCCCTTATATGATAACTATTTTACTACAACTATATTGGAAAAATTAAGAATTATTGATGTCAAATACTAACCTATATTACTTATTATATATATATATTTTTTTTTTAGTAACTGTAATTAAATCTGATTACCTACTTGTATGTTGGGTTTGCAAGCTCATAATGGAAGGAGGGCCAGAAGAACTCGACGAGCACATAGCAAAAGATCACAAATTTGATGATACTTCAATAAGGTATGTATATGAAAATTCCTTTTTTTAGTTACTTAGTGATCTCAATTTTGGTTTGATTACTATTTTTTATTGAAACTATTTGTAAAATAAATTTAGCAGAAATTATTAGTTTTAGACTCGTGAAAGTTTGTAATATACCAAAATAACAATTCTGGGGGTGATTTCTGTGGACATTCTTGATTAGCTTCTTATTTTATATTATTTTACGTATTTTTAATACTGAACCCTTATGAATACTTAATTTTTTTTTATGGAATTTCTGATTTTTCATCTATTTAATATTTCCTGTGTAAAACGGTTCCTTACACCAGCTGTACTTTTTGTTTGCTCTGCCATTCTCGCATTGAAAAGTATATATAATGCACATAACACCAATTTAATAAGCCCAGTTTACTAGTAGTATATATTTCATGTGTATATTTTTTTAGCCTCCATTAATAGATTAAAAATAATTATTTTGATTTCAGTGAAAACGGAAAAGAGCTGAAAAATAAAATGGTCAATAAGTTGGGTGACATTTTGGACCAAGCTTTGAAAAATCTCATTTCTTCGACCCAAGAGCCGTAATTATAATTGCACATTTATGCATTTGTATGGGCAATTTTTAATAAAAATTTTAAAAAAATTTTCAGGAGTGCTGGCAAAACCTGGAGTGGAGGTGCAATTAATTTGTTGGGCAAACTATGTGCACTGCGTAACAACGAAAAAGGCACTACCGTATCAAGTAGCATTGCTAATTCTGCTCTTGCTAAAGATTTACGAAAAGTTATCGGACGCAACAGTAATACATCTGGCACCAAAACTCAATCTAAAAAATTACAATCGGCTCATGCCATGCGACAAAATGCACGTTTAGCGGCGTTGTCTGAGGCTGCCCAGCGACTAACTCCTATGATCGATTCCGACGATTCATCCGGCATTTACAAATGTCCTATTTGTAACATTGGGTAAGAATAGTGTCAGAAATTAAACGCATGAACTTTAATTAAACTTTTCTTAGGTTTGAGACCACTAGCACTAGAAACAAGCACATTAGTCGAGCACACAACAGTCCAAAGAAATCTAATCGTGTTGACACAGTTATTCAATGTGAGTTTCTATTTTAGTATTATTTAAATTTATTACCAGGGGTATAGCATAGGCAATTTCAATACAACCATACACATTATTTAAAAACATTTTTATTTTCCTTATTCATGAACCAACTTTGTGAATATCATTTGTATTTAGGATTTACCGTTGGTCAAAATGTCAATGTCATCAATTAACATAAAATAAAATAAAATAAATAGAATTTTACAGGTCAATTGATCAATTTTTAATTAATTTTTTTAACAAGTTATTGAAATTATTGAATGTGCCTAGCTATAGAAAGTTTCAGCAAAATAGTAATTCACTCTAAAACTCAAAATATAATTAATTTTACAAAAATTGATTTTTTAATTCATAGAGTTGTACCTGTCAACTGACTAAAATTAATTTGACATGTCAACCTCTCTCCCTTACCCTACTTGTATTACTTATTATTAATCCTTGATGTTCTGCTTTAATATTAGTATACTTATTGTATACAGTGTGTTACAGTAAAATTTGACAAGTGCAATAACTTTTGTTGTATTAACAATTTTAAACCTTTTTTTTTTAATTATTACTGCAGCAATAACGTTTCAATTTATTTTTTTTATTTTTAGGATCCAATTTTATTATTGGGATTGGAATTTTATACAATAGTTTTAGAAGAAATTAAAAATACTCATTTTGTGAATCTGATTTTTAGAAAAATATTTTTGCTTAAATGTCTTTTAAATATATTAAGGTTAGGTATCTATTCATTTTCAACAATTTTTTTAAGTTTGTGAATAATTTAATAATTTTGTCAAATATGTCGATAATCATGGTAATATTATGAAGTCAATTGGTGATATTATGACTTATTTAATAATATTAAATTAATAGCCAACTTTTTAAAATTGTAGAAAAATAATGGATTAACTATTATTAGAAATTTAAGCACCAATAGTTTTATAAAAATCAAATTCACAAAATTGCTATTTTGAATTATTTCTAAAAGTATAAAATTTCAAAATTTGGATCCAAAAAATAAAATAATAAAGAAAATTTTATTACTGTAGCGCAATGATGTAGTAATAATTTTCACAAAAAAGAAAAAAAGGTAAAAATTATTAATAGAACAAAAGTTTATTACATTTTTCAAATCATACTCTGACACTCTGTATATATTTTGTATAGTGATTTATTTTATGATGTTATACAAAGTTTTGAATGATCCAGTAATTATTATTGCTATATTTTATAGCTGATTCAACTAAGCAGTCATTACAATCTGCTGTGCCAGAAGAAACCTCTGAAACTTCTGCCAAAGTGCGACCCATGTTTTCGCTCGGTGAAATGAACCGTAGAGGATTGAAAAAATTCAACAGTACTTGTAGCGAAGAAGTTCGTGCCCGTGCAAAACAAGCGTTGCGGGATTTGGAAATCAAATCCAGGTTGAAACATTACACATATTCTGGTGATCAATCTTCGCCCAACTAATTTGATTATTTGTTGCTGCCTTTTTCTGGTCACCTTGTATAATAATTCCATGTCAACGGATTGCCAAACTGTGTTCAATTCATCCATTACTCATTTATTTTATGTCTTATAATATTTAACTATTGGAAGGATTATATATGTGTACATATATATATATAAATATATATATATATATATATATATTATTTGTAAATATTCATTGCAGGTAAACAATGTTCATATTTTAATTCCTGATAAAGACACTAAGATTTTTGTTTTGTTATTTATTTTAATGTATTTTTTATTTACATTTATTATTTTCAAGACAATTTTAGACTGAATAGTGAAATTTTCTTTTCATTTAAATTTTGAAAATAAATTATGTATAACAATTAATTAGCAAAAATATGTCTTATTCTATAAAAATTAAGTTTTATATCGTTTTCTTCTTTTTAAATATTTATTTATTATTTTTCTAATAATAATCATTTATTATACTTAATCGACTACAATTTGTGTAACTGATGTGCCTTTGTATTGTAATGTATTGTATTAATAGTCTATTGTTTACACATTTTGAGGTAACATATCATTTTACAAAGTCACTTTTACTCATCAAGAATTTAAAACTATATTTTTATCCATCACCCTCAATTTATGGCTTTTGTATTTTAGTATTATAATAATATGTGTATAATCGGGTATCTAAGTTATGTGAAAATATTATTGTACTATAATAATAATTAGTAAATTCTAAAATTAAATAATTGTTATTGTCTAGACAAATATTCTTAATAAATAGAAAATAATAAAAAATGCATTTGTACTAGATTTTTAATATTGTTGTATATGTTGTTCAATATTATTACAATATTTGATTTCCGAATTATAATAATATTTACAAGATAATCTAATTACTAATCCTAGGTGCCTTAACTATTCCATTCACAAACATACAAACATGATTTATATATATATTTATTATAATATATATGTAAAAGTTGGACCGATTTTTGTTTAGATGTTTAGAATGGATGGTTTTTGTGTAACTTATCGATGAGACCACTAAAATTTGGAAAAACTAGTAATAAACAGGCACTGGTCAAAGCATATGCCAGACGCTTGTTGAGGGTTTTATGCTGAAGCATGACCACGACTAAGTATATACCACGTCTTGTAACTTCGCTGCCCATTAAATGCTTCAATTCATCTGAATAAAACAAATTTTATACTTTCAAGGACACTAAAATTTTTAATTTTAGTTTACCTGAAACTGAAGACATCAGTGCACACTTAGCAGCTACCAAGGTTCTGAGCTGAACCTCGGTGTCTCGAAATTGTATCTCTGTAGCACGTATACCGTCCGGCCATAATGAATTCCTGTGAATGTGGTTAATAATTATTGACGTAATAAACTTAGATATTGATGAAGAAATTACTTTATCGCAGCGATTAATAATGATACCCTATACGGGTCAGTGAATGTTGCCACATACTCTTTGAACCTCCTGTTAACAACGTGACCAAATGAAGCCCTAATAATATGCTGAAGTAACATGACAAATCGTTTTCGAAGCCACTGTTGTTGTTCATCGACTTCAAAAACTTCAGTCAATAATAATAGCACGGCATGCATAGGCATATTGTCCTCATCCTACAAGAAAATTATTTTTTTATAATATAATTGAGACAAAGAACATAATTATATTACTTCTTCCACTAGTATTCTGGTGGTTGGTTTAGACGGACCAAGAACTTTACTTATATTGTCCATTACACCGTCGACAGTGTTAAATATATTATCAGGTACTGTTTTCACAACATTTCCCACCGCTTTTAATGGGTTGAATAATAGATTATCAACAGTTTTCACAAGATGACCTGACAATAACGCTTTCTTGTCTTCTGGTCTTTGTTCGAGGAACTGTTCAACCATTGCTTGAATACCAGGATAATTAACCACAGTCGAAGACTTCAACAAATTATGTATAAATTGATTGAGCATCATCATACGCTTTTCCAATACTCGTCTATCAGCATTATGGAATGTTTTTTTTGCTGGAAATGATAGTTTACCTAATTCTGGATACTAGAAAAAATATTTTTATTTTACATGCTTAATGAAATATCACGGTTTTTATTGTCTTACCTTTTCTTTCACCCTTTGGTAAAGATCATAGAAATCAGAATATCGTTTGTAAACGTGCCAATTTTCTTCTTTCCCAGACATATAAACTCTAGTTATAGATACAGCATACACACCAAATGTTTTGCCATTTTCGTGCACAAGTCCTAAAAAATAAATGTGTTCATCATATTGCAAAATGTATGTAAATCTCTATTTTGTACGAACCTGTTTCAATTATGTCTGCTGATAATATTGATTTGTCTTCTTCTGGTTGACTGGGACTTATTGCCTTACCACCCGAGAGAAAATCACTGACTTTATCTAGAAAAACAATCAATTATAATATAAGAAAAGATAAAAATAATTCAACTCACCGCCAGTTCCCTTAAAGAGCTGTTGTACAGCATCCATCGGTATTAGAAAATCGGAAGCAGGATTTGTTAATTCTGTTTCATAAATATCTTCAGAACCTAACGATTTCATTTCCAAATCGGTTATTAATCTTGAACAAGACTCGTGCTTACCAAATCCAGATATAATCCCCTTTTCAGGCTATCCAAACATATTAACATTCATTTTATGCTATCAATGAAACTTATATTATTATATTAGAAGAAACTCAAGTAGAAATTAAATTCAAGGAGTTAAATATTAGTAAACCAATATTTTTTTAGATTCTGAAGGAAGGAAGTTAATGATATAAAGAACAATAATAATCGTCATATTTAACACACTCACCAAGAGTACCTGACCTGAAGAGCAAAGTATGTCCATTCTTGTTATACTTTATTTAACTTTTTATTATCTAATAAAATCTTTTTGAAATTTTTAAAAATGTTTTCATGACCATATTCAGTAGTTGGTGAGAGTTTCAAGCCCTTAGCTGCATTATTTTAGAAGTTATGTAAAAAAGTAATTTTCACCTTTATGGAAATTCCAGTAATTGCATATTTTGCGGTTTTTTGTCAATTTTTCGACATATTTTCCACGTTTTTAGAAAAACTATTGAGATTTTGAAATAATAACCATCTGGGTATAATTGGAAATCTAAAGATATACAGATCGAAAATTTTGTACAAGTATTTCTATACAAAAAAGTGTTCACAGAAAAAGAAAAAATAATAATAAACATCAATATAAAATCATAAGCTTCTTCACTTTGTTCAAAATCTAAAATTGTGCATGTAAACTGAAACTAGTGTCCATATTATGTGGTTTTTTTTAACCTTATTAATACACATTGAAATTGAGACCAGACCATTTTGCCCATATTACGTGGATGCCTAAATTAACCTGTACCCACTTAGGCGAAATTCACGATATTTTTAAATGTATTACATGAAATACCTTTAGTAGAGCTTTGTATAATGCGTTTTGAACTTCATCAAACCATGTTTCATCCACTGGATCAGCTCTTATTTTATTTGCTAATGATTTGGTTAGCTCATCTCCAAGCTCATTGTAAATATCAGGCTAATCAACAATAACAGAAATTTAGTATTGTAAATTTAAAAATGACATTTTGGTGTTAATTTGCTTTTACTTTTTGATCAATATACAAGGAATATAACTTTTTAGCTTCCTCTCTTATATGATCTGTAGTGGCTAAATCAGAAGATGAATAATGACTAGGATCTCCACTAATATTTTGCATCTGTTTGTGTACAAATTGTTTCCAACCTAATTGCCAAATAATTTAACCAAATCAATAAAATACCAAAACATCTTTTTCAAAAACTCACCGTCAATATTAATATAAAATGATATAAAACTATCACAATTTATTGTAGTTAAATAATCAATAAAGTATGGCAATGCAGCTTTACTTTCTAGAATCCACTTTAAAGATAGTGAATCATTTTTTGGAGAAGACACAGAATGTTCAAATGATAACAATAAATCTTAAAATAAATAAAATAAAATTTAACATAGAACTAATCAAAATTTAAAGGCAAATAGTGCTTAGATGAGTGATAAATTATTTACCTAAAGACCTATCAGACTGTTGAGGAATACTATCAATAATTGACTTAATTAAATTGGATAAAAATATAAGACTACTCAATTGTTGTTTTGCTCTACTTTCAGATTCACCAGAATCTCTTGAACGCTAGAAAATAGTAATAAAGAAATATAATTGGGAGGCAAATATGATCAATGGCATGGTGAATTCTAAATAATATTGAGGTTAAGTACTTGCAATTTTTTTTCAATGTACCCTTTTTATATTGAGAATTTGAGAATAATAATAAAAAAAGAAAATTAAAGAAAAAACCTAAGACTATATTTAGTTATAATTGTTTTAAAGTAAGGGAGACTATTAACAACTTTTAAGTTAAGGTGCATGCCTTAAATTTGGCATTTCGCCATGCCATAAATATTAAACATTAGCCATAAAAATTTACTAACAGTTATAACATACCAAATTGGTTATTTCTTTATTAACTAAATTTTGAACAGCGTTTAATTGTTGAACTGATTTAGTTGATCTCAATACAGTTAGAAATGTCTCATTAGTTACTGGATAATCACTGCACTAATAATATAAAAACAATTTGTAAAACTTAATGAATGAACACTATTTAAATTATTATTTACCAGCCATATGATTAGTTGATTAACATAATCAGGATTACTCAGCATGTTAATAGTAGTTAAAAATATTTTATTTGATATTATTTCACGTACTAAAATGCGTATTGTTCGACATTTGAAATCATTTTCTGGTATAATGTGATATAAAAGTGCTTCAGATATATCTCTAAGCCATTCTGTAATTAAATAACACATTTAGTAAAATTAAGTGGAATATTCTTAAAAGTATATATTTTTTATATCATTACTTCTTTCGTAGTTATTATCTAAGCATACATTTGCATGTGATGTACCTAACCGGTCACTTTCCTGTTCATGTTGAAAGAATAAAGCTTCAATATCAACTTCTTCAGAACTCTTTGAGGCCATAGCTTTTAAAGATTTTCTATAAATGCGAATATGTTTTGCCATTTCTTCTGACAAATGTGTGCACATAAACTGTAGAAAATCTACCTGTTTTAACCGTTTAGCCATACTACTGATTAAATAACTAGTAGATTTATGAAGATGATTAGGAAAATCTTCATCATCACTTAATTGATCATACCTAAAAAAAATCATGAAGTTTAATAAATAATTAAAAACAAAAATAAAATTGTGAATGCAATAAAAAAATTGTTTTCACCATGGATATACATAATCTTTTAAAATTAAGTTCATAATGTCCATCAACTGCTGATCTATGTATTCAGAACCAGTTAAATCCATGTCTTCTTCGTTGAACTTTTCCTTAGTAACCTTAAGCAAATTATGAATATTACATGAATAAATTAAAATTAAATCAGTATAGTGTTTATTTACAGTTTCAGGATCAAATAAGCTGTAAACTTCTTGTTGAGAATCTTTTCTCAACAACTCTAAATACAGAACAACATCTTCTTCGACGGTAATGTATGCAAAAAATATAATGCTAAAATAAATTCAAAATTTAAAAATATAGTAAAAAGACATAAACGGCCTTAAAATACTTAAAATACAACTTTACCTCAGAACAAATGCTAGGAGTACAGAAATGACTATGGTGGTCAACCACAAACCAAAGGTGGTTATGCATAGCAAGGACAGTATCAGAATCCAGTGGTAATACATCATAACTGCCTTACTGGACGTCAAAAACTTTGAATACAATTCTTATACAGCATGATATATCATTTGAATCATAAACTACTTTAGTGTGCACGTAAAGAACAGAAATAAGTGCGACATTTCAATTTAAAACGTCAATCTATTTGAAAAAAACAATTAAAATCTGTAATGATTAAATGCAGACAAAACTATGACAATCTTTCCATACCACTTCGCTTTGCTACACCAATGCTTAGCAGGTACCCTCAAAGAAGAGAATACCGAAGAGTTGATGTTTAACCGAGGCCATCAAACATCATATATCACTTAATAGTTATTATTATTTTTTTTTATATAGTAATGGCTAATAGGTGTATTTATTACATAGATTTTTATTAACTATGAATATTATTATTTATTATCATTTGAAACTGAATCCGATTTAAACTGATAAGAAATTTACCTAACCAAGACCAGATTGATAGGACGTGTCCCAACGATCTATGATAAGGTGACCGCTAATCTGACTTTTCTTCATAAACCATGACAAAAATACAAAATCTATTTAGTCATGTTCGTAGTCATCATATAGTTTAATATTTATGCTTTTCTTATGTCAAGTGCAAGGCCAAGTGCCAACAAGCGCCCATGTGGATAAATCAAGGATAAATTATCATTAACTATGACTTCACACCACGGACGTACAACCGTGCTTCACACTAAATAAGCGTTGTTGTTTTGTTGATGCCCGTGTCAGCTGATTTGAAGTATCTCTTCTGCGGTCACTTTGGTATAATATTATTCTATGCACGATTATAAAAAAATTATATTTTTTTATAATCGTGATTTTTTGGTGTTTATCATAGCTCGTTAAACAACTATAGTATCAAGGTACATTATTATTCCACTATGTATAGTATCTATAATCGCGGGATTACTCTACAGATTAATCAGTCGTTATCACGGATCGCGGGATCTACCGAGATTATTTTAATCAACGTGTTTGATTTATTTACTGGCCATATCGTATTATCGTTTTTTTTTTTTGATTACTGTTTTATGTTTTCGGTTCCTAATCTACAGTAAACGTCATTCGATTTGTTTTCGTTGTGTTATGTTGTGTTTTGCTTTCGTTGGCTCACACCTACTACAAGTTAATAATCGAAAAAAGCCGCCGTCGCGCGGTCAGGCCTATGACATCATGTCGAGTGTAATATATTTATAACTGCTGCAGACTGATCCCAGTGACCAACCGTCAATAGTCAGTATTCAGTTGTGCTAGGACGTCGTTGGTAGTGGTACGCGGTTTGTGTGTATTCAATGTCAAGGAAGTGTCATACTTGATCTCCAACCATGGGAACCATTCTCGCGCGATTTAAAGTAATTAATTTATTAATTACTAAATATTAACAAAATTAAATTATTACAATAGTGTCCCCGGGTAATAATGGGTTGAGGGTTCCGTGCTGCGTGTTATTGTTAAAAAAATAAAAATATTCTGATTTTCTTTCTTATGGCATTACTTTTGTGATTCCATAGAAAGGTTGACGTAGAAAACAAGTTTTTACTCTGGGTGATTTTTTTTTCATGTTATTTAAGAAATATTCAATGTGATTTTCCAACAATATAGCATAAACACGAAATGTAGAACTTATATTATTATGGCGTTAATGTTAAATTTAAATTAAAAAATAAAAAATATTAAGCTTAATCAGGTATTATCAAATTTAAAGAGTAGAATATTTTTGATGACCTTAAATATTTTGGGAATATCCTTTTCTAAAAGTTACAGTAATTTCCATTTTATGTTTTTTAAATGGCCATACCTAACTTCTTTGTTAGATTTTTATTTTCCAATACGATGGATACCTATCTAATTTAGAGTATCCTATAAAAATTTTCTTCTTTTCAAATTTTAGTAGTAGGTATGTGATAAAGCTCTAAATTTAACTAGATATGCAATATTACCTCGTAAGTTCTGCATATTGTGTTTTTGTTATACCTTTTGCCGGTTGGGTAGATAGAGACAACTACCTGCACTTACTGCCGACATCCTCTTAAATTCACACCCACTCATTTTTACAACTGGTACCCAATATTCTGTAAAACAGGTAGATATTGTAATAAACTACTATACTGATATTTTCTCTAAATTCTGTTGCATATATTTTAGTGGATACTAGACTTCACAATTTTAAAGGAGTTATAACCCTGCAACTTAACTCTTATGTGAGGTTTAGTACCTCACTGTGTTTCTGTAGGTATTCACACCACATAAGTAAGTCAAATAAGTAGATAGGTACATTTTTTTTCTTGTAAATTGTCTGATTAATAATAACTTAAGAATTCTACTGATTTAAAGATGTTTTTGAGATTGTAAAACGAAAACAACGAAATTGTATTTATTACCCACCTGGTATTATGTTATACCTATACTGGAGTGCATTTATGAAGTTTTAGTGTGTTTTCCATAATGTTTGACCCACCAATAATTTAAAAATTGTTTGTATCATTATCTTCTTAAATTGAATTCAAGTAATTTTAAGATTTTTAAGTAAGTAAGTGTGTCATACCATTTAATTTTTAAGTACATATACAAATATTACATATTACAAATGAATTTTATCTGAAAGTAAAGGCTGTTTGATTTAAAATAGATTTCACTAAAATAATTTACTCTCTTCAACTCATAAATATAATGCTTTATGATTGATTTACAGAAAAAAAAGGATACCAAAGAAGTTTTAGAAACATTAGAAGATGTAAGTGAATACTTTACTATTGGTTTATAAATTATTATTTAGACTTTTATTAACAATAAAATTTATTTTATTAAAATTTGTTTCAGGAAATTATGTATATTGAAAATATGACTTCAAATACTACACCAATAAATTATTATAAAATTATTTTCCATTCAACTCTTCTCTATGGACTAATTTCTATTCTTTATTATTTTCACATATTTTCATACCAAATGCTTGAAAACAAATATATAATGACCCTTCTCATAGCATATCCAATAATGTAAGGTTTAATAGAACGGTACTTGTTAGTTACTGTGACTACTTATAGTTTTCCTGTAAATTGCAACTACCAACAGCTTAGTTTCTTTTGTAGGCTCAATATTATAATATATCAAGCCTTAATAGGTAAAAATGTGTAAGCAACATTTTGAGAATTTTTCAGGAACACAAAAAAATATTTTAAAATGTAATATTTAATTAATTTTAGTAATTTTTATTTTAAGATTTGCATAATTTAATCTGGAATAAGCTCATACAAAATAATTTACCTTTTTTATACTACTGAATTATGTATGGTACTTATGATAAAAATAAAAGCTGAATACGTTTACACCGATTTTCACTTTACTTCTGTCTTTTATGCTTCTCAACTGTGTCATTTACACTGTTTACATTGTTAATACATTTAATTTCTAGTTCTTATGCCAAAACTTATACAGTTATATAGAAAAAAATCAGCCATTTTTTGTGATATAGTCGCTTGCAACTGTTTATCGTTGATAGAGAAATTTTTTTGAATTTTTTGATATCAAAAGGTCATTTTGGGCAAAAGTGTCGCTTACGCCCTTTTACCTATTAAGGCTTGATATGACATTGAGCTCCTCCTACTCTTGCTTGATATAAATTATATAATCTTGTTTTGCATTTTTTGTGTGCTATTCCAGATATGGAAAACTGAAATAGATTCAACCCTCGATTTGCTGTGAATAGTCATGTTGGTAGGTAATAGGTTTATATGTTACAAGTGTAGTCAATATGATTGTTGGTATTTGCAATTCGGTTATTTTAATATTCTTAACTATAAAAAACAAATTTTCCATATAAATGAAATGAATCATTCTAACATCTGATAATTCATTTAACTCTGAATTTTTAATTTAGTGTAATTATATTATATTCAATAATATTAATCGATAATTTGACAATTGTTGATAAAAAAATTAAAATTTGCAACCTTATTTTATTTATTACCTATTGCCTACTGACGTGGTTTTCACTGCAAATCGAGGGATGAATCAAAATAGGCGAGTTATGCTACGTAAGCTTGCAAACCAAAAAAAGGGAAGCAAGGCTCAATGTCATATTAAGTCTGCAAAGTAAATTAATTATCTAAATTAAGTACAATATTATACATAGTACATTAAACATTAATACTAGATTACAGAAAAATGTTAGATAGCTGCAATAAAAAGCAAGTACCTATAGAGCAAATTTAAGTAGCATGAATATACTTACATTATGTATTTTTCAGAGCTCTTTATTATTATAAATTTGATGTTTGGTATTATAATAGAAAATTAATTAAATACAAACAAAAACTAATAAAATTACGTAGTGAAAAGAAAAAAATACTTGATGAGGTGATGGAGAAAGAAACATTTAAAGTAGCCAAAGATATTTTAGAAAAATATGCTCCTCATCAACTTCAATCCATGACTTCTCAAAACTTTGTACGTAAATTTAAATTTAATTTCATGTTATACCAATTATGTTAGTCAGTGTTTTGGATTTAGATTAACCAGAGAGCATTGCCATCTATCAACAATAGGCCACAGTTCAATAATTCTGGTAGACAATTGAACATGACACCAAATATGCGTCAAACACCAGTAATAATGCCTTCATCAGTTAAGCCAAGTAGGTATTATCCTATTTTAAAGTTTTTTTCTCCAACTTTTTTATTGAGACCATGTTATTTTATTAAATTTATTAATAACTTTAATATTTGAATTAGTGTAAATTATTTCAAATTTTTTACAGAGTTAGCTCTTCCAAGACCTCTTTTTCCTAAAAATCGATCTATATTTGATCGGATAGCCGATATAGTTCTCGGTGATGGACCTCAAAATCGATATGCTTTAATTTGTAGAACATGTGGTTCTCATAATGGAATGGCTCGTAAAGAAGAATTTGATTACTTAGGTAAGAAATCTAATACATTTTAAAGACTACAATAAATTGTTGTCAAGTTGTCCAATTATTTATTTTTTCGTACAGAAATACTTGTCCAAATCATGTATCTCAATAGAACCGAAATTCCACCTACGTGGTACTATGAAGAAGTCATTTTTTTAATTTCTCAACACTTTTTTCCAAAACGAGGAATATCTATCAAAAAATTATATAATGTACTATTATCTGAATTTTTATAAAATTGAAAATTATTTTTTAACATAACTTCAATAATAAAGTAACTAGAAACTTGAAGGTTAACCAACTTCTAAAAATGACCATAAGAACACTTCATAAATATCTAACACACCCACTAAGTTTATCCCACCCAAGGTGCAAAGATTGCCCATGATGTACATCTTTTTTTCTTAAATTAAATTTTTATTTCTTTCAAAAGAGTTACTAAGAAATACTTGTTTGGAGACCCCCATATTATTAAAATCAGTTTTAGTATAAAATAGTGTTTAAATACTACTAATATATTTATAATATCCATTTATAAAATATTAATCTTATATTGCTAACTTTTCTATTTTGACATATTATATTTTTAATAAACTTGGAAATGAGTTGCTTATGATATATAATTATGTTCAACGGTTTTTTCTTTTCTTCTATTGCTTACCAACAGTTTTACTGTGATTACTTTATAGTATATTGTGTGGCAAGGGAGGGAAGTGATCAACTTCAGTCACGGGCGACATGTGACATACTATTTTTCATCATACCTCATATATTTATAAATTTATAATACTCCTTGGACATATTTTTCTTCAATGGAGCTTAAAGTAACTTTCGGCCCTTGGGAGGAAAGTATTTTTCCACACGCTAGACAGATAATAGTCACTTTCGACCGCATCTACCCGTATCGAAAATTAAACTTTCAATGCGAGTGTGACATTTGTCAAACATCTTACTATTAATTTTAGCTTGAATTGACTGGTTGTGTTATGTAATGTGATAAAAATTATTGGTTTTAGCATATAGATGTGCATATTGTTCTCAATGGAATCCATCTCTTAAGCCTAGACCTCAGTTAGCTATTAGTTATGATAATACTATGGTTCAGCAAAATGGTAGTATTAAATCTAGTGAAACTATTGAAGATGTCACTGATGAAAAATCTGTGAAAAGTGATTTAGACACAAATGAAAGTGAGCATTCTGAACAAAAATACTTAAAATGTAAGATTTACATTTTACATTAACAGTTATTACTTCCAATGTTTAAAACTAAACATTTTTCCTTTTTGAACCCAGATAATTCAAAAGACTCGGGTCCTACAATTGAAGAAATTGAAGAAGTTCAAGAGTCACATGATCCAGAGTATTCTAAATCTGAAGTTCAAGAAGTTCAAGTGCCTCAGGATTCACAGTATACCAAAAATGAAATTTTAGAAGAATCAAAGGGTAAATTAAAATTGATATACTGTACTGCAACCCAATAGAAAAGATCTATGTATTAACCAAAACTTATCAAACTACCATCCATTCTGCCTTCAATAACACATATTATGTATTGATGGGAATTTTCGCTTCTTTCCCAAAATTGTTACATTCGGTATGTTAACAATATTGCATAAACCTCGTTACTTTTATTATAAACTTAAAACATACATATTGTACATTGAAAAGAAAAAACATGTATAATGTAATGTTGTATAAAATAATTATTGGAGTTAGGAGTAAAAGTTAGGGCACAGGTTATCTATTCTATTCTCTGATTGTTATTACTATTTAAAAATAAAAGTTCTGTATTTTTTAGTGACAATCTAACATTTTTTATCTCTACATCCTACTATATACTATTTAGATTGCACGAAAATAAGGATTTCCAAAAATCGTAATTTGAAAATGGCTAATATTTAATTTTAACTCGTTCAACGATTAAATGTTGTGCAATGTGAACAAATATTTGTTGAAGACAAATTCATTCTACTTGTGTGAAACTTAATCATTGTCTTATGTGCCATGGCATTAATATTCTTAAAATAATTTGTTTTTATTTTATGATGTTGAAACAAAATATAAGAAACTAATGGGAATAATGAGTACAATATTATAATTTAAATAGATAAATTAATTTTACCGACAATAATAATTGTTTTCATTGTTTTAGATACATTATCATCAGATCCAATATTAAAAGATATCAAGGAAGAATCGTCATAACTTCTAAAAAAATTTTAGTAATTAAAATAAAAAATAAAATTGTATTGGGGTTAAAGTGATGTTATAATTTTGATTTGATATTATTTGTTGTTGTTTGTAATCACATGTTTAACTGAGTAAACCAACTCTATATTATGGGGTTATTCATATATTAAGTTTACTTATAACTATTTCCCTTGTTTAACTTAACATTTTTTCATAAATTAATAATGTATACAGGGTATTGTCTTATTAAATATTATTATTTTTTTTTCTATAATTGATTGTAACATTAAATGTATGTTAAAAGTAATTAATAATTTGCTTTAACAGAGAATTTTTGTATTCTTATTACATAGTTGGTGTAATGTAATGTAATAAAAATACATAATTTTTTTTTTATATTAATTATTGTAAATTATATCCCAACAAAAATGTTGACTTTAAAAAATGATTTGTGGTTTCCTTCAAATTTAATTCACTCACCAAGAGTATACAGCCCAAGATAGTAAGTACCCAAACTGAAAAGTATGTTCGACTTTATTTCTTTGCGTTATGTTATTGCCAAGTCATTTGACTTAAAAGTATTTGATAAAATAATTACTTAAAAAACAAAACTTGTATTTTTCTTATATGCTTAACTTACAAAATTAAAGTATAATTACTAATATAATAATGAACTTTAGATTTGAAATTTATTCCAGTATTATATTTGAAAGCCTAGATGGGTTATCTATGATTAAAAAAAAATTATAGACATTTTTCTAACAATTTTTTCCTCCCTATAATTAAATGAAACATTTGAACTGTGTTTTCATTAATTAACATATTAAAATTATCTAAATAGACTTTAACAGCGCATAACATAAAAAAAAAAATATATATATATTTTTTTTTTAAATATATTCCTTTCACTTCTTAGAATCTAAAAGCTGTTCTTAACGCATCATGTTGGACTTAAAATCGCTTAAGATATTCAAATGTTTTATACTTTGTGATTAGTAAATTAAAGAAAATTAATCGGTTCATTGAAGTTCAAATTTAATCGATTTTGGATTGACATGAAGTATGTTGATAGCTGTAAGAAGGAATACAAAATAAAAAAGGCTATGTGAATAAAAATTTAAATTATATTCATTTATTATTTAAAACTTAATAGTGATATGAGTAATAACATTTTACAACAATGTTTCTATATTAAATTTAACAATATAAATAAATAATACAAGAATTTGAATAACAATATTCATTTAATTTAACAAAATATATAAGGCTAATGGACTATTTATAGCCTACCCTAATAAAAAATATCAAATTTAACAGTCATTTTAGGGGTTATTTATCTAAATTGGCCCAAAACCAGGAATGTTTAGTACATTAAATTTTGTTAATTTAGATGTCAATAATTGAAATGAAATTAACATTTTTGTAAATAATGTGTTATTAAAGAAAATTGTATGATTAAATAAAAGTATGAGATACAATGGTTTATGAAGTTTTATGTTATGAAATTTAGATAGTTATTTAAAAATATTAAGACTTGTGCATTATTAAAATCATAATATCATAAGAGAAGCCTGTGGTGGTGGAGGAGGGGGTTCACTTGGTGGAGGTCCAATATCACAATCACTAGATGGTAAAGAAGTTGATGTAATATTTTCGTAAGAATGAAATTCAAATCTGTAACATGAAAACATCATTTACTATAAACATAAATAAAATATTAAAAATATAAAATGTACTTTTTATTTAATTAATATAGCAAATTAAAATCATCATACCTGTACATACAATAGCTAGCAAAACTTGCAGCATGTTTAAACATTTAAAATAATATTATATTAGATCAAATATATATTTTATTGGAATATTGATTTATTAAAATATTTTTTTTCTAATA
The DNA here is from genome assembly GCA_025469315.1 of Stegophylla sp. TES_Ste_2020. NCBI lineage: Eukaryota > Metazoa > Arthropoda > Insecta > Hemiptera > Aphididae > Stegophylla > Stegophylla sp. TES_Ste_2020. The sequence continues at coordinate 25,125 of JAIPRM010000859.1, read as the reverse complement.
GACCTCTTTTAGAGTAGCTAAATACAATACATTAAAGTATATTAAAACTTTTATACATAAATGCTCTCCTAAGCCAATGGAAGTATACGGCAAAAATTTAAAAATGAGTTTTTTATGTTGAAATGTTTAAAATTTTAAAGCAATTTTTTTTTTTTGCGTTTAGCCAAATCATTTTATATGCCATTAATTCCATGGTAAAGAAGGAAATGCATATACGGTTTTTCAAAAAATATTGAATTTAATAAGCCAAAATGCAGTATCCACTATATTATGCTTAGCAAAAAGACAGTAAAAGATCACACTTTATGATTTTTTTTGCTTAGTATTCATCATAATACGTATTTTTTGCTAAGGAACGACATACATTTATCATCCATAAGCAACATACTATCTTACTATTGTAACCTACATACATATAAGACACAGCTTTTTTGCTTAGTAAAATGATCTATGATCACTTAAATTAGTTCCTGATATTTTAGAGTCACAAAATTAATTTTTTTAGATTTTACATTAAAAACTAAGTAGATTTTATTTATTTATTAGCTTAATTTAACAACAACACAAAAACCATAAAATAATTAAGAAAAAGCCATTTTTCTCAAAACTATGACATTGGCGTATACTGCCATTAGGTTTAGAAGAGCAGTACACATAAAAAAAAAAAATATATATATATATATATGGGAGATTTTTTACCAAGTAGAAATTTTAAGCTAATCTTGAGATCTAAAATATATTTTAATGGGTTTTTTATCATAAAAATATTCTGTAAGAATTTTCAATAAAAAAGAATAATTTAAATTTTTTCAAATTTAAAATTTTAATTATATACTCAGAAAATTGATAAAAAATATTTTATTGTTTTATAACTATGATACAAATGTATAAGAATATTGAATTTCATTGAATATTTTCTAACAAAATATGAATAAACTTGGTGAAACGATTGATTAAAAATGATAAATATTAGTAAAGGTTACAACAGAATCCTTTACAATTGACTATAATATAGACTATTCAGTATTCAACAATAAAAGCAAAAAAAAAAAAATTTAGCTGTACCAATATTTATCATTTATAGATGATAGAGATGGGCCACTGCTAGACTACTTTATTACCCGCATTATTTATAATTTATAAGAGCAAGGAATAATATTAAAAAAGATATAATTATAAAATTATCTATTAGATTTAATGTTATGTAATATTATTATTGATTGGTATTAAGATAAATATAATGAAATACTTGTATTTTTGATTTGTATGATAATGAAATTACTAATTTCTATAGAATATTTATCAAACCTTTTTGATATAAAAATAAGTTTTTTTTTTTTTTTTAACTTTATTGAAAGCTAATATTTTGATATTTTGATGAATATAAAAATATATTTAATTCCTTTGCAAACTAACTAAAATTTAAAATTCAAGTAAATAATATTAGTTTAGACTAGAATACAAATAATAATTTAAAAACAAACATATACCTACTCATAAATTCTCAATGTTTTTGAGCAATAAATTACTTAAAATATTAGCAACAAAGCATTTTTCACTAAAGTAATCAATAAAAATTAAATAATAATGTTAATAAAAATTTTATAAATTAATCTATGTTAATCTAAACATACTAACACGTTAGATGTAGGCGAATTAGGACATGAATCTGTGGTAGTCACGGTTGGTGTTGGAGTAGTTGGTTTTCCAGGATCATAACCCAAGAGTTCAACAACATTTGATTTATCAAGAGTAGGAGATACTAAAGGAGAATCGGTGGTAGGATAGGCATTGCATGTAATAGCATTTTGTAAAACCCTTTGAGCTGTATAAGGATTTAAAGTTGGCACATTTTCTTCACCTACTACTGTTGCTAATTCTTCAGTATAATTAATGTTTAAATATTCTCGACCAAATACTTCAATTTTCTAAACATAATAAAATAATAAAAACATTATTAATTTGTAAAAGATAAACTATTAGTTTTCATGTTACTGAAAGTACAGTATTGTACTGTACTGTACTGTTTGAAAAATTTAAAATAAGTACTTCATGTTTTTTTAAATAATATGAGAAACAATTCTGTGAAATTTTAGATCTGATGACTCAATCACGCGCAAGGGTGTTAAATAATATAGTTAATTAATAATCTAATGATAATATTTTTAAAATTTTTTTTTAAATTACTTCAAATTTTAAAAATTCCGGACATGCTTAGTACTATTGATATTCTTTGCTCCTTGGGATGGATTTGGTGGGCTTGTTAAATTTTAAATTTTTAAAGAAATGATAAATCAAAATTTTCTTTCACCAAAATATTAAATTTTGAACAGAGTAAAATACTTGCCAAAAGTTTCAACCAATAACTTCTTTGAATTAAAATTTGGCATTAGATGGTACTCTAAGGACGTCATTTTTTCAAAGAATTGAAATAGCATAAAATGTGTTTTCACTTCATTTTATTTCGCTTTGACTGTTAATTTGCTTACTGCAGAAAATTTAATAACAACCAATAAATTTGTTGAATATGGTAACCATGGTAACAAAATAATAAATAATGTTTATTCAATAATTCCAGAAGCGGAATAAATTAATACCAGTATTCAAAACTGAAATTAAAAAAGGTAAAAATGAATATCGGTAAACAAAATCGAAATTAAAAACAGAAAAAATATATACTAGTATTTGAAATTAAAACAGATATTCGAAACTGAAATCAAAAATAAAATAAATATCAGTAGAAACTGAAAAAAAAAATTAGTATCAATACTTGCAATATATTAATTACTTATCTAATGTAATGCTTTTAAAAGTTTTCCAATATGTGTGTTAGCACACTCCACACATGCTATGAGTAGGCCTAAATTTTATATTTTATTCACATTTATAAATAAAAGTAATTAATAATTATTTTAGTTTTTGAGATAATTGTAAAAAACATAATAAACTACCACAAACTATTATTTAAATTTCTTATGGCAAAGGAAAAAATTGATTCATCAGATATGAATTTTTCTCAGAATTATTTCTTAATATCACTTAAAAAAATGAGTACACTTTTTTTACCACCTGAACATAATATAATATAAACAATATATATATATATATAATAACTGACCTTTCCTGCTGATATTCTCGAGCATATTGTTTGTATATGTTGATTAATGGCTGAGTATATGAACTGATATTGTGCTTCAGATTGCACAAGACCAGGACGAAACGATCTTACCATGTGAGTAGTACGCTGAATATCCAACTCACAATCTAAACCTAACAATTGATATTTTAAGTAAACATTATATATCATTAATATTATTATTTTTAACCTAACCTTTGTGATTAATTAGACCAAGAAGAAGATCCAGAACAATAAACGTTCCAGTTCTTCCAATTCCAGCACTACAATGTACAGTTAGAGGGTGTGAAACATCTGAGTGAGCTTCTATGTTGAATTGCCTAGCACTTGCTACAAATTGTAAGTCAAGTATTGATCCTGCATCAGATGGAACTCCATGATCTGGCCATCCCTTGAAAAATCGCGTTGAAGAAATATATAATTTTTATTTAGGCTTTTCAGGTATAATATATATATATTATTTTATGCAAACATTTTAAAAGAAAATTAATTTAATTCATGAAAAATTTTTCAAGCCATTATTTTATTTCATGTATTTATTTATGGAAATTAAAAATCAAACTTCACCAACTAATATGTAAGTTAATTTTACATTTTATCATACTTCTGAGTTTAACTATGAAGATTTATCAAATCCATCAACTTAAGAATACTGTCTATAAGCATCGTTTAATAAAATATTTGTATTTATGAAAATTTTTGTGTAATAAAAAATAAAGTCTATACTTTTAGAGAATTTTTGTACTCTTTTAAGTGCATAAAGTGCATGCATAGAATACTTTTTAAGAACATTAAGTTCCAAGTTCTATTTACAGGGCCAGCACTAAGACATATTAGTGTGTGTGTGTTGGGGGGGGGAATACTGTTTCAAAATGTACAAAAAAGTCTTTTTCCCAATTTTGCTGACTACATTTAATTTAATTTACAACTGACTAAATTATTCTTTTCAAATAAGCAAAAAGAAAAAAAAAGGTTTTTCAATTTTATCGAGACTACATTAATTTGCCGACTGAAACTTACAAAATAATTGGAATGGGGGGTACTACCCCCTCCCAAAGTCTGACTCTACCTACTAATGAGTAATCTGATTTCAATGTTCAAATTTAGTATCAAATTAATTGATAAGATCATTAATCAACTAAATTAGGTGGTACACTAAAAAATAAAAATGATATCATGGCTATTTGATTAAAAAAAACCAGATGATGCGTACACTATATAATTTATCAGTAAAATTGAAATTATATTTATTATATATTATTGTAATTGACATTATGTAGTACTTCTTTGTAATTGAAAAAAAGTATAAAATATTATATAGACTTAAAGTACTTGTCTGAAGATTGAGTAAGTCCTAGATTTTAGTTCCTAAATAAATAGCAAGTACTTTAAGACTACATATTATTTTATTTTTACACATTTTTTTTTTTAATATTATTTATTACCATATAGTGATATTGAAATATTCGTCTATGTCTGTAATTTGGAATAGAAACATCAAACATTCTCATAATCAATTCTTGTTGGTAATCATATTCGCCAAGATTTAACACGGTAATTTTTCCATATTCACATGACTTGCCTAAATCAGGCCAATACTTTGTACATTTTTCCTATAAAAATGTATACATTCTCATTTTAATTCAAATACATTTTAATACCTCAAAATTTCTTGAAAATATACTTTAGATTTTTCATATAATTTTGTAATCATTACAATTACACGAGAATCTTCTTGCCATATCATTTTCCAAAAGTCATTTATTGTATTTTTCAAGCAACCTTGCGTAGCAATGTAGTTACGAGTTTCATAATTTTCGGCCAAAGAAAATTGATCAAGCTAAAATTGAATAGTATTATTTTTTTCAGTGGAATAGATTGTTAATAGTGGTAGAAAATTGTTCGTTGTCATTTTTCTCTTCAGAAAACAATTTTTATGATTAATATTTAATACAAGATAGTTCTGTAAGAAGTAATTTTATTTTTGAAAGCAATAATAAATAAAATCATTCAAAGATTTGAAAATTTGAGAATAAAAAACCCACTGTAAATTAATTGGTAAATCTTAAGTATTATAAGTTTTGGAATAATAACAGAATAATTTTAGATTGAAGTTTAAAATACTAATAAATAGAAATTATTGAATTAGAAAAAAAATAACCTAAGAGTAAGCTAGTATACGTTAATAGATAAAACATGAAATTGACAACAATGTGTAATTTAAAAAGAAATATTTCTGATAGTGTCTTTTAAGGTACAAATTTTAATTTAAATGTACAGGGTGCGGCATAATGGACTCCCACATTTCCGAAGTGAATTAAAAAAAAACGATACAAGATAAAGAAAAAAAATTTTTATTTTTAAAAACTATATTATATAAGGTTTTTTTTAAATTATTTTTTAAAAATTATGTCATCTAAATGATTGCCTTGACGAGCAACACACATAAGGAGCCGTTCTCGAAAGTTTTCCATCACTTTCGTCAGCATATCGAGTGGAATCGCGGAGATTTCTTCACGGATGGCCTCTTTTAGTTCTTGAATGGTTCTTGGTTGATGTGTGAAAACTTCAGCTTTGAGGTATTCCCATAAGAAATAATCACATAGGCTCAAATCAGGGGAGCGAGGAGGCCATGTAATGTTTTCCCTTAAGGAGATCAAGCGACCAGGAAACATTTTTTGCAATACAGCACGAGAACAACGGGCTGTATGAGCTGTGGCCCCATCCTGTTGAAATCAGAAGACATCATTATTTTCGTACTCTTCTATTTTCGGGCGTAAAAAGTTCTCCAACATCTCGCAGTACCGGTTGGAAGTCACAGTAACTGTAACACCACCCTCTTCAAAAAAATAAGGTCCTACGATGCCTACCGAGGACAAAGCACACCAAACTGTTACTTTAGGACTATGAAGAGGTCGTTGGTGTATTTTTAGAGGGTTTTCAGCAGCCCAATAACGAAAATTTTGTTTGTTCACTGTGTCAGAAATGTGGAAATGTGCTTCGTCGCTACTCCACACGATACTGATGGGAGACACAACTGTAAGGATTGCATTACAGCAATCATTCGTTTTCCCCAATCTGTTGGACTTAATTCCTAAGTTACCATAATCTTATATGGGTGTAATTTAAGATCGCAGTGCAAAATTCGCCTTACCGTTCGATCCGATATCCCAAGAGCAGAGGCATGTTTCCGAGCAGAACACGACGGAGACTGCTCTATTTATTGATGTTCTTACTGCGGCAATGTTTTCCGGTGTTCTCACGGACTTGGGACGTCCAACCGGTTTTTTAGGCATTGCAGATCCCGTTGCTCTTAAATTTTGTACCCAATTCAAAATTGTTTTCCGATCAGGGACACTTTCGTTTGGATTCAAACTGAACCGAGTGCAAAATGCTCTCTGAGTCGCAATCACACTTTCAGCGTTTTTGAAAAATGCCTCAATAACGAAACCACGTTGTTTACCAGACCACGGCATGGTGACGACTATAAAATTATTAATAATCTAATCTAGCGATATAAACCACTTTAATCTTATCAGTTTTATTACGCGCTAATGATTATTTGAAATATGGGAGTCCATTACGCCGCACTCTGTATATAAAATAATCGTGAAATTATGAACGGTAGAAAATATATAGTAAATTTCAAGGTACAAATATTTTTATCCGGTTCGACATTTTAACAGATAAAAACTTTTACAAGATGAGATATTTTAGATTCTGAGTTGAGTAAAGAACATAGTGTTTTTGCAATTTTTACAGTGATGTTCATTATTCTTCTTTTTTTTTCATTTCTTGTGAAAACTTTTTTGTTCAACTTTTTGAATCAGATTTTGGTTCTTGATCGCAAAGTTGACAGGCAATTTTTCGAAATTATCAATAGTTTTTTCAACATTCGGGAAAAACTACTCAAAATCTGTCAAAAACTTTTTTTTTTAATCCAAATTTTATGAAACATTAACGATAGGTATTAGGTAGACAATTATATGAAAAATATATGAGAAAATTTTTAGTATGTGAAAATTAATTATTTTCTGTTTTTATTTAATTTGCAATTTAACTTGCATATAAAACTAGTCGAGTAAAAAAAAATATTTTTTGTGATGGTAATAAATTTATAATTTTTGATTAAAATCGTCTTAAATAAACCGAACTTCAAGAACCATTTTTATTGAATAAATTATTTAATATTTCTTTAATATTTAACACACCTGCCATCCCACTTGCGTGAAGAATACCCATTATGCAAGATATACAAACAAAATTATGGGTATTTTTCGCTTTTTTGGTGGGATTGGGATTAATGTTAGTTTAAAGAAACTAACATTAATAACTAATTATTTCTTCAATAAAATGATTCTGAATGGAGCTTCCATTTATTCATGATAATTTTATTTAAAAATATTTATTTTTTAATCTGCCAGTTTTATATCCCAATATAATTTGAGAATAAGATAAAAATATATTGATTAGTGTTGAAAAATAATTTTTTCATATAACCGTCTAACTATATTCAAATCTTCATAAAATTTGGATTGAAAAAAAAAAGGTTTAAGGCTTTTTAAAATCAAATTTTGTGTAGTTTGTTCCAAATGTTGGAATAACTATTGAGAATTTCGAAAAATTACATCACAAAAGTACAATTTAGATCAAAGTTTTGATTCAAAAAATTGTAGAACGAAACTTTTGCACTTTGCTTTGTTTTAGAATCTAAAAGATATACTTACTTTGATCATATTAGCATTTATATAATCTGATCCAGGTATATTTTTATCACAGTTTTTTAAAATGATTCTAGAATGATCATCTAGAATTATAAAAATTGAATTTGAATTATTATCATAATTATATCACTTTTAAAAAATAATAAATATTAAATAAATATACATGGTAAAATGTTACGATATCGATTCTTGGATTTATTTTCATCTAAAAACCCAATATCTTTTGTTTGTTCTCTTTTTGTTTCCCATTGCTGTAATACATCAAATTCTTCCCAAAATCCTCCCGTTCCAAAGGCATAATGTTGGTATTTTTGATGCTATAACAAGAGTTTCAGTAAAATTGTGAAACAGAAGTCTAGTAAAGAAATAAAGTTTTGAGTTACCAACAAATAAAAAAATACTTCTAATCTGAAACTAACACTAATACACTAATATATTTATTATATGAATATTATGATAAATTTTATTTAGCAACCAATTAACATAATTTTAGTTGTATCATAAACCATAAATAAATACTACTAAATTTAGTAGGATTCATAAATAAATCCTACTAAATTTCATATTTTTTCTCTCTTAACCCCTTTTCGAAAAATTAGACAAGGATATAATGTTTTCAATTTTTACTCGTGTAAACCCCATAGAGTTTACATTTTGCATAGTTAGGTAATTGATATTTCATTATTTAAACAACAGGGTATTAACTATGTTAAATTTCCAAAAAATACGAACATGAAATAACATATCCTACTTTTATTATTTTAACCCTTTTGAGGGTTGAATTTTGTAAAATTCTTATTAGGTTTCTAATCATCAACAACAAAACTACTGTTCAAATTTCATAATCATAGCTTCAGTAGTTTCTGCTAGGCGATTTACCCCATTTAATCCCTATAGAGTTTGAATTTTCAAAATTCATATCTTAGTAAACCTCTATATGATGGTACAAAGATACCCTGAAAATATCAAGAAAATTGGAAAATTAGTTTTGGCTGTGCATTAATTCATACAAAAATACTAAAATTGCGACTAAAAAATTGGAAAGTAGGGGGTAGGCAGGTGAAAAATACTTTATGAACTATTCTCAAACCCACCGAGTACTCAAAAATCTTTCCATCAAAATCAGTTGAGCCATTTCAGAGGAGTTGGAACACAAACATTGTGACATGAAATTTTTATATGTAGATGTAGATTATTAAATGTAGTGTGTTTTTTTATACCACATTATAAGTTGAACTCCACAGAAACGGGATAAAAAGTATCCTATGTCCATCTCTTGGTTCTAAGTTACCTTCTCACCAATTTTCAGCCAAATCGGTTCAGCCATTCTTAAGTTATAAATATTGTAACTAATAAGACTTTCTAATATATATGTAAACATTGTCTTTTCTTTCATATTTACTTTAACAATTGTGGATAAAAAGATGTAAAGGATAAAATCCCTTAAGTATTATTTTAATACTTTTACTTCCAAATTCTGATTTTTTTTTTACTCAAGTCAAGAAAAATGTATTTACTATTCTAATTTCACCATTTTATTCCCATATTTCCAAAAATAAATCTATTATTCATAAATCAATTAATTTAAACTGTTTTTCCCCAAAATTTACATATGAAGAACAAATGTTGTATGTTCTTACAGAGACACAGTCATAACAACTCACCTTGAGTTTGAATACACGATCAACTAGCCCAGCAACACTTGTTCTAGTGACATTTACTGGGTTCATTAGATGTATTACTGATCCATGATGATCAACCATTGCATTAAAGCTGTAGAATTTCATTAAATCATTTAAAGATAAGAATTCTTCTCCGCCACCAATATCATACTTTTCTCCCTAAAAATTAAAACATTACGCAATTTACCAAAATATAAAATAAGTTTTAGTTAATTTACTTATTCATATTTTTAATTAATAATTACATTACATGTATTTAAATATTTTACTTTTAATTAGAAAAAACCCGACACGGAAAATTTTGGTTTTGTTTAGAAATGTTGGTACTTGTGTGGATGGCAACAATATATCGGTATTTTTGATATATTTTTAAATCCTTTCTTTATCTATTTCTTGTAGTTGGAGAAAAAGTTTCAAGCTGCATTATTTTTGAAGTTATGTTAAAAAAACATTTTTGAATTTTATGAAAATTCTGGTAATGGCATATTTTGCGGTTTTTTGTCAATATTTTGAAAAATTTTCAGCATTTTTGAAAAAGTATTGAGAAATTTGAAAAATGACCTACCTGAAATACTGTGTGGGTATGATTTCGGACCTATACAGTTATTTATTGAAACTTGTGGACAAGTATTTCTATATGAAAAAGTGTTTCCAAAAATAGGAAAAAAAATAAACATTATTGTAAAATCATAAGCTCTTAGCTCCTGTCAGAATTTAAAAAAATAACCCAACTTAAATTTTATATTTTTAGTTATTTATAAAAATAATTAAATTAATATACTTACATTGAATCTTATTTTTATTTCAACCACTTTATCATCAACATTAACAGTCAATACATAATTGCCAGGATCGGATTGGGATTCTCGTACTAAGTAACTACCAGGACGCCCTTTCTCTAAAATCAAATACTCTGCTTCTTTTCTTGACATTTGACCGTGGAACCATCTTTCATTGGTTGGTTCAGGTGATCCAATAGGTATTAATAAAGGTAATGGTATACCACCTTGTTCTTTAAGCACATGCGGATGAGTCATATAATGTTCAACGAGATCTGTTAGTGTGGTAAACTTTTCACCACCATTGAGATCAAAAAATTCACCATCATTGTGAATTTTTATATGATTAACTTTATTGCCATGACTAGAATATAAACAACTTAGTATAAAATAAGAATAAATAATGAATTTTTTAGATTTTACCTAACAGATAAAACAAATTGCCCTTTTCTGCTATATGATTTTCGAACCAAAAATGAACCTTCGACACCTTCATCTAACAGTATACGCTGTGCTTCCATGCCATTTAAATGAGAGTGAAACCATCTATTTAAAATCAGCATTTTGTATATAAATAATAAACATTTATAAATATCAATGGCATAAAATATATTATATTGAATGAGCTAAAAGCTTTCATGGAATAAAAATTTATTATCAGATTTTTTGGATTTATCCATGTTCTTTATTTAAAGTATGATTCACACTCGTACGACACAACAGACAAAAATCACATTCATTCACATATGACCGACTAGAAACGACAGACACGTGCTCAGTTGATTCCAATTTTCGTTTTGAATTGGTCTGAAATTGTTAGTACTCAACATGTTTCATAATTTAAAATTTGAAGATTTGGCCGTGATAGCATTATTGCTCGACGCCGACAAAGAGGAAAATAGTGACCGTACGGTAGTCAAAAGGCAAAAACAAATTAATTAATTTAATTAATTATATTAATATATTATTATTATTATTATTATATAAATAATACAATAATAATTAGATTTGTTGTAATCAGTGCAAAAATGAAATTTATGAATTGATTTAAATACATAAGTACATAAAAATATGTATATTTTAAATAAATTGATTTCGACAGACACCGATAGACCGACAAAAAATTCTTTACTAGAATGTCTTGTTGTGTCGATATGGAGCTTGCCAGATCGGTGTGAATTACCATATTCAGTTATATGGATAGAAAATTTTATTGTGACGTGTCGTGTCATACAAGTATGAATCACACTTAATGCTCATATTTTAAGTACTTTCACAGCAGCGATACAGAGAACATACACTTTAAAGATGAAACTAGCAGATCTTCCTAAATTTGAGCTTAAAATCAAAAACATTGATAGGTAAATCCAGAAAATGTGATTATAAAAATTATTATTCAGTAATAAGGGGAATTCGACACAATTTAATTTAAGAGTCTCCAATGGTATTATTTGGTCTATTTTTATATAGAATAGAAATATTAGGATATTGTTAAGATTTAATGTAGTTTACCAGACTTTTTTTTGAATGGGCAGTACTCTTCATGATTGTTATAATTATGCAAAAAAATTCTCAGCACGCACTTAGTTTGGATATTCCATTTTAATATTTAATGTGTGGTAATTAATGAAAGCTTATTGTACTGATTAGGAGTATGGTGCAAACAGTGGCATAGTAAAATTGTAATAAACTTCATAATTTTTTAATAAAATTATCTTATATAGAAACTCCGACCATGTTTGATTGAAGCAATTATTTATTGTATTTAATCACATCAACACCACATCTTTCATCTATATTCTGTTCTGAATCCTCAAAGAAATTTTCCTCATGGATATTTTTCCGTTAAGAGATTTCTTTATATAGTTTCTCTATATTCATATTTAATACATTATTAATATCAGAAAAATATGTTTTTATTCTGGCTTATGTGTTAGGTTAGGTTAGGTTAGGTTAAACGCATTTACATTTTTCAGTTCTGTGAACACTTTTGTATACAGAAATACTTATCTAAAAGCCATTTTTGGAATCAGAATTCAGCTCTAGATTGTACTTTATACTTGGCATTTTTTGAAATTCTCATTATTTCTAAGGGTTGATACTTGTCACTTTGATTGTTGGCCATTGAGGTCATCATTGTGACTATGGTAACCATAGTAAAATATTTTTGAAAGTGAAAAAATAAACCATGGAAGAATTAATGATGTATGATCATTGATCATCACAATTTTTTACATAATATTAAATTAGAAAAGTTGAATAAGCCACAGTATTTTCATAAAAATTAATTTAATGGATAAATTAACAAGGATGGTTTGAATGTTGTTGAGTTTGAAAATAAAATAAAAACATAAAATGTTTACAGTTATGAAACTTTATCCAGTGTTTGGAAACTACTTTATTTCTATACTTTGAAGTCTCATTACTCCACATTATATTAAAATTGCATATAACAAATGAGTAATCATTTTCTATGTTACAAGTAGTAAAAACAAAACATGAACAATGACAAGAAGGCACATAATTTTTAAAACATTTCCAAGAATTTATTGAAAATTATGTAAGAAATAAAAAAGAACTATACACTTGAATATGTTTCCATTTAAAAGTATAATACCTTTATATGTATTGAAATTATATTCTTGTCGTGTATTTACAGCAAATAGTATATTAAAATGTCTCTAAATACAATATAAATCTTTGAAAACATTTCTTCTTATGATAGAGTTAATATGTGCTTAAGATGATCAAATAAAAACAAATTATGATTTCAGTATTTACAATTTTTAAATGTAAGACAAGTATACTCATAGGCTAAATTTCTGGGAGAAGACAAATTCACTAAGGGTTATGATTTCAGATAAGGAACAATACAATAATTACAGAATACATAAAGTACACATGAGAAAAATATGGTGACAATAGGGATTAATCCAAACACATATTGTTAAACTAATATTTATGACATAATCTTTAATAAATTACCAAAATTATTCATAGAAATTTTGTTTTACAAGTTTATTGAAATTCTTCAAATTCATTTCTCTCTTAACATTCTCCCTGTTCCACAACCACCAAAGGTTTGCAATGATATATGGATTTTTAATGGTGTACAAACATATTTTGTAGAAAATGGATTAAACCAGAGGTCTCCAACCTATGGCCCACGTGCCGCACCCGGCCAACTAAGGATTTTGTATCGGCTTGCTAAGTTAATTAATGTTTTGAAAATAATATACTAGTTTTCATTGTTTGAGCTGTTGGAGTTCTTACCTATATTATAAAAGAACAGTTCCAGACCCGGTTTAGAGATTTCTTAAGTACAGAAGACCATATTTGAATGTTCAAAAATCCATTTGCCATAAAAATAGAAACTTTACCAACAGAGCTTCCGCTTGAAGTTATTGATTTGATATCAAACAATAATTTCAAAGCCTATTTCAAAGTTACTAGTCTCTAACAATTTTACGTCATGTTGCCAGAGGAATCATTTCCAAATCCCAAAAAAACATACGCGTTTGAAATTATGTCAATATTTAGCTCCACATACTTATGTGAGCAAAGTCAAATCCAAATACAGAACTAATTTAAATGATGAACATTTACAAGCGACGACGACGACGTTACTAATTGAAACCACAAAGTTTAATAAAAATTATCAAGACATTTTAAAAAACAAGCAATTCCAAACATCTCATTAAGTAACTTAGACGTATCACAATAAAATAAATTTTGAATTAAAAAAATACAAATATAATTTTAATAAAATAAAAAATTTATATGAATAAACATATATTTTTCTAAATAAATTGTATCTATTCTTTTATTTCATAATCTCTCTACTCCTTTAAAAATGTTGGCCCAAGGTGCCAAAGCGTATCTCAAATTTGGCCTGCTATAAAAAATGGTTGGAGACCCCTGGATTAAACTATTAATTTTTGATATTAAATTGAAAATGTACAACTGTACCACTGATCTATTACATATAAATAAACGTAAAATGTATGGCTTACCTTCCGGACATTGTGAAAAATTACAATTCACACACAATGTGCATACAATTTTACTTTTTACTGAAAAAAAAACAAGAATTACACACCACTAACAATACTTCCTGGTTCATCGAAATATTTTTAGATTAAATATTATTCAGTGTACTTACATAATCTCATAGCCTACGATAGGCTTGAGTGTTTTGTCAAATTGATCAAAATGATTGAACCAGAAATGTTTTCCTACACATTTAGAATATTAATGTGTCAAGTGTCCTTCATTGGAGATGACCATCACAACTATACAATTGTCTCGCATATTACGCATAATTATAGCTATAGGAAACCACAAACGGTTATGAGACACAGACAGAGCCTAATCGTAATACTGATGTTTAGTACCGATTGTTTGAATGAACAAATAATAAAACATACATTATCCGGATATTTAACGAGTTTTTAAAAAATATATAAACAAAATACTGAGGAAAGTAAAACAATAATACAAATAATATTAACTACAGAACGCAAATAACTTCTTAACAAATCACAATATGATATAACATTGATAACAGCATAAAAGGTTTCTCTGTCGCTCAAATCCCCGCCACTAGAAAATTACACTAATATTCAAGGGGCTCGGCTATCAATCTTGTATTTAATTGTTCCATGACATATCCCTTATGGACAAGATAACCTTTCACTATGATGACCATATAATTGTTCTGTGATATAGCTGCTGATATTGAAGGTGTCAATGATGTTGGCCATATCATTTGAAAACTGTTATCATTTTTAAAAAAAATATTCAAGTTTTTTAATATTATTACTATTATTCAATCATAAGGGTAATAAGTAATAACATAATAACGATGTTGCTGCACGAATTGCAATGATGTACCTAGTATAATATTGTAGAATAAATCCTTTATCTGTGATAGTGTACTATTGAAAGTTTTAAAATTAAATATTTAAGTTTGAAATCAATTTTATAATATGGTGTAAAATTATACTGAAATATAATATTCTTGTATTCTGGTTTTAAATCATTCTGATCATGGACAGCGATTCAGAAAATAATTTTCTAGAAGACGACTACTACTCAGTATTGAATTTGCCCAAATCTGTTAGTAATTAAATACTGTGATGTTTTACGATTCTCTAATCTTCCTAGACTTCATAATTATGAGTAATGTTATATGATATTCTAGGCTACTCCAGAAGAAATAACATTTGCTTATCGTCGATTAAGTAAAATCTATCACCCTGATAAACATGTCGATGAAAAAAAGAAAAGAGAAGCTGAAGTATTATTCAACAAAACACAAAAAGCTTATGAAGGTAAAATGTAAATTAAATTTTTAGATTTGTTTTTTATTGTGTGCCACCGTTTCTAGTTTTGAAAGATCCACATCAAAGGGCAATTTATGATTGTGTGGGAGTAAAAGGATTAAAAACTGAAGGATGGGAAATTGTTCATCGAACCAAAAGCCCTCAAGAAATTCGAGAAGAATATGAAGCATTAGCAAGGTAATTTTTATTTGAGAATTCGTATTAGGTGAATAATTGTATTTTATTTTTACATTAAGAATAGTTTATTTATGATCAGTCTCAAATTTATACACATAAATGTTAATTATTTTGGATGATTTTACATTTAGGAGTTCAGATTAGTTTATCCTGTGTCACCAAATAAGAGGTTTTCTCACTGGTGAACAGGGTCATAATTATTGTAAAAAGAAAAAAAAGGTGAATAATTGTAACTTGATCAAAATAAATAAATTATTATTATATATATAAAAAAAAGAAAACTAACATTATGGTCAATGAAACAATAATAAAAATATTATCAACTGTAATGATTACCAGGGATCGTGAAGAAAGAATGCTACGGCTTCGAACAAATGCAAGAGGTGTATTTACGGCCAAAATTGATGCTACTGACGTTTTTGAACCCAGCCAATACTTAGATTATGATGATGAGTAATGCATATTTTTTCTCTACTAATTGTCTTATAAATTAACTTTTTTATTTATTTAGAGAAGATAGTTATTTTTACATACCTAACATTGAAGTTTCATCAATGTCTATGTCAATGTCCACCGAAGCACCAATTACTTTACGTGACACAATTGTGCTCAGTGGAAATCTATCATCTCGTTCAGGATCAGGTATGTATAAAATAATTAATTGATGGTTATTTTATCCTTGGCTATATCAGTTTTCTACATTACAATATAAAACTAAATTCAGATATTATTTAAGTGATACCTCCCCCCCTTAAGATTTTATTATTAGATGCTTAGATTTAAAAAAGGCTTTTTGTATAATTGTATTGTTGTAAATACAATTTCTTTTTACTACAAAAAATTTTTGCTTTGTCAATGAAAAATAATTATCCTTTATTATATACATCAATTCATCAATATATTTATTAATTAGAGTATACACTCTTTAAAATAATTAGTATCTAGCAGCTATAAAAGACTGTTGAGTACCAATGGATGGATCAAGTATGATGTAACTGCTGGAAGTGGTCTGCATGTGGGTGCTAAAATGTTCAAGTAACTATATTTTATTAGTGTGTTGATGCTAATTCTTTAGTTTTATATACAATTTTACGTTTCAGAATGATAACAAAAACTATATTTGGAACAATTGAAGGAAGTTTGAATGATTTATCTAGTGGAACATTAAAACCTATTGGACGAGTATTACTTGGTACAAGTTTTGGAGCCCGTACAACTGGTTATATATCTCTTGGTGGCCGTTTATCATCACTTAAGCATACTAGTTTATCAACTGAAGTAGAACATAATACTGAAAGAAGTTACTGTATGTGTAAAGTGGAAATCGGTCTAGCTCCAGCTATCAGTATGTTGTATACTTGGAAATTTATTGAACAAGATTTAATTCTTAGAATTTATGCAAAGTATGAGTATAATTAAATATTATATGTTTGAATCTAATGAGTAATAAATAAAGATTATAATTTACGTGTTTGTCAATATTAATATTTCATATTTATTTTCTTTTGTAGAGCTGGTGTCTTAAATTCAAAACTTGAATATGGTGTTGAAAAAAAAGTATCTAAACTCAATACATTCGCAGCTACTGTTCAAATTGATACAGTAAATGGAGTAACTCTTAAAATAAAGTAATTAATTTTGTTGTTGAATGAAAATGAGTGTCAAAATAATATTAATTTGTTTTTTCTTTATAGGTTTGTAAGAGCTAGTCAAACATACATTTTTCCAATTCTCTTAAGTCATGATGTTATTACACCTCCAATATTTTATGCTACTTTTGTACCCATTTTTTCATGGTTTGTTGCAAAAAATGTTATTTTAGATCCAATTATGAAAGATATCAAAAATAGAGAAATCAACAAACAACGTGAATTGAATAAAAAAAGGTATATTCGTGTATACATTTGTTTAATATCATATTTATTTAATTTTGTCATATTTAAGAATGATGGAATTACGTCAAGAAGCATTATCAGCTATCAATTTGATGATGGCTACAATGGAAAGAATTGTGAGGGAGGAGACTGAAAAACGGGGGTTGATTATAGTATTTGCCAAGTATGGTAATACTGAATTAATAAATCAATCTGGACCATCATATGATGAAAGTGATCCACTACAACCAAATATTATTGATGTCACTGTCCCATTACAATGTTTAGTTAAGGATTCACAGTTAATCCTTCATACTACTACAAAAGTAATTAATGAAATAATATTATAACAACTATTTATAGCATTAAATGTTTCTAATTAATAATTTAAACTATTAAAAGTAAAGAATTTTGTATTAAAATATTTTGTTGAAGTAGTTTAAATTTATTTTACTTTGTTTATTCAGATCATGAAACTTTTTGCTATGACGGTAGCAACCAAATATTGCACTTGACATAAAAGTTAAAATGCACTTTAATGAGTTATAAATTATAAAATTATAATTTAAACTGAATATGAAAGCTGAACAATTTTTAGAAACTATAATATAATTAGTGTTCTTACTATGATATTTTTTCCTTAATCACATTTTTGTATAGAAGTATTTGTTCATAAGTTTCGACCAGCAACTTTTTAAAACCGGATTTGTCTCTAGAAAATTTAGAAAGGTTATTTTTAAAATTTCTCAATTTTTTCTTTTTGAGGAAAATTTACCCTAAATATGACAAAAAAAAACTTAAAAACCATCTTTTTTTGATTCAAAAATTATAAAAATTTTAACATAGATAAACAATATTATGAGCAATATTTTGGTACAAAAATTTTTTGAAAATGTGAAAAAAAATTCCAAAACTTTTCTAATACTTTTTAGTTTTTTCTTTTTTATATTACTTCTATAACAAAATAAAATAAAGTTGAACAAAGATAAATAAAGTAAAGTATAGACAAGAAAACAATGAATATAAGGCTATAATTATTCAACTTCTGTTTTGAGTAAAGTATTACTCAGACTCTTTAAAATTCAGAAATTTAATTTCCTTAGTCCTAACAGGTAATTTTCTTAAAATTCTCAATAGTTTTTTTTCAAGCAAATTAAGTATTGTCTCAGTGTATTAATTAATCTATGACTATTTCTTGCCTTATCAAGAAATTATTTGACATAAACAATTTATATGAAACCTACTATTCTATTTATTTAAGTTCCTCAATATTCCCCCTTCCCCTATTTATTTATGTACTTTAAAATATGTAATGAGCATGAATATGCTTAGGGAATTGATTAAAAGACTTAGTAATTCAACATAATTTTAACTATATTCAACTTCAAATAACTGTTGGTTTTTCTAAGTAAATGTATTTAAGGGTTTAAACCAAGTTAGAACTAATGGTTTAAACCAAGTTAGAACTAATGGTTTATATAACTAAAATAATTATTGTGTTTGTATATATTTGATTCTAGAGTCAGTTACCTGGATTTTATGACCCATGTATAGGCGAAGATAAGATGTTAATTATTCAATATACTTACAGAGATCAAAATTATGAAATATCAATTAATGACAATGAATCTCTTCGAATACCTAGACCTCATTGTAAGTAGTCAATTTTAGTTTGATACAGTTTTATGTAATTACAATAAATTAAATTTATATTTGCTAATATTAATTAATATTTAATAGCACTATATTTATAATCAAAAAGTGCTAATTACAGTAAAAAATATCTATTTACACTTACTTTCCACGTGTCAAACATTTTTTATTCCTCTAAACTTTGGAACATTTTTATTTTTATTAATTTAATAAATATTCAAATAATTAAAATTATTTTAAAAACTAATGTTTAATTTTTAGTTAGATCAAATTTTAATTAGCTATATAGTGTCTTTAAACTTTAAATACAGTGATAAATAATTTAAATTTTATTTTTAGCGCTTCTAGTTAGAACTTCTACACCGCCATCTTGATTGAAGGATCAAATATTATGTTTTAAAAATAGTTCAATGATTCATTATTATTATTTGCTTTTTGTGTTGAAGTTATTACTGTTAAAATTTGATATGTTGATTAGTAGATAATAATGAATAAAATTGTTTAATTAACAATTTGTTTTTATTTTATGCGCCTATTATTAACCTATCAACAAATTATGATTTATTAAAAAAAAATACTTTGTAGGCTGTTCATTACTTTGATAGTCTTCTATCATATAAATGTAGTCTATTTGATGAACAATATACATGTAAACAAATTGTTACTAAAAACATAAAATGTTGTATTTTTATGATGGCAAATTGTACAAACTTCAAATAAATTTGTAAGGCATATTTTAGATTCTGAATGAAGTGAAAAATGATTTATCGTTTCTTTAAAATTTAATATGCCCGTCGTGCGAAGTAAACCCATTGTGCGAAGTATGTCCGGCTTTTTTTAGCTTTGAATTTAATGAAAAATAATTATATTATTAGTTATTAGTGTATTAGCACTTATAACTGACTATAATAGAAAATAATAGTTAATCTTTCTTTATATAGATTTTAAAAGGTGTAATAATGTGCAAAATGCAGTATGTTGAATTTATAAAATGCTGTTTTAAAACATTTTTTTTTTTATTAACAGGCTAAGGAAATGATAAATGTTTATTTCTCCTCAGTATAAGACCAAAAACTCCTATTTCTCTAGTAATCTGTGGTTTTGCCAAAATCATTCAATATTATGTCTATATTAGTATATTAAATCTATATAAGTATACATTCAATTTCAGAATGTTGCTCATGCCATGCTGCTATAGATACACATTTATATGTGTTATATATCAATATAAGAAATGCAACATTTTTTAAAATTTTATACTTATATTTTAAGAATTTTGAATTTATGATATGTATAATCAATGACACAAGGTACATTAAATTTTTTTTTTTTTCATTATTTATTAGAAAAAAATGTGAACTTTCCAAAGGCATATGTTACCAAAGTTTGAATAATTTTTTTAATTAAACATAAAATGTTAAATCTAAATTTATATCAACCAATTATATCTATTTTTCTTAAAACAATGATCATATTAAGTACACATTTTAAAGGATAAAAAAATATCATTGGTTTCAAATTCAATCACAGATACTTTTACATAATTTTCTTAGATATACTATAAAAAATAATTACCACATTATTAAAATAAAAATATTTGCAATATGTAGATCTAATAATTACTTGTACAATTTTGTATGTAACTTTTTTTTTTTAATAATAATCTTAATCAAGCCCCAGATTGAGGCATAAACAGTGTAGGCAGCTGCTTTATAACTAATGTAGTGATATCAGATGACAAGATGTTATTAAAATATTGGACTTGTACATAAATTGTTAAATATTTATGTATATTTTTCTTTTTACAGTCAAAAAGTTTATCTTAATTAAAATATTTTTGTCAAGAGCATGAATTTATGGCATAGATCATAAAATATAAGTTATATAATAAAAATATATTGCTAAATCTAAGGTTAATAGTGTTCCAAAAATGTTAATTGACATCAGTCAAATCACAGAGTGGTAGTAGCATATTCAGATATATGACTATTTTCAAATACATTATAAATTGTATTTGTTTTCATGTGATATTTAGTGAACCCTCAATAGTATCTTAATAAAATTACTTTATTTTTATCTGTTATATTGCATCTCTGCAAGAATAAAATAGTAATGAACTAAAACTAAGTTTTAAGAATATCATGTACACTTATAAGAAGGGCTCGGATAAAAATTAGTTTCATAATTCATACAATTGAAATACAAACATTTATGTTGCATATTTTACTAAATTTATATGATTTTCATATTAAAAGATTTTAAGCATGTTCATGCATATTTTATGTACATTAATTTTCGAGCCCTGCTTATTAGAAAAAAAATTGTATCTATGCCACTAATGGGCTTCTATAGCAAAATTGAAGATGCTATAAGTCTTACTGTGGGCTTCACCTTAGCTGCTACATAATGGAAATAAACTTGGAACATTTTAAATACTCATAAATATCATCACCTGTACGCCATGGTATAACTTTTGCCGATGTAATACGAGACTTCAGTAAATTTTCTAAAACATAACCCAATCTTGGAAATGCAATATCATTTGGAGTTAATTTCAGAACTGGGCATAAGTCATTTTTGCCATCACCAAAATAGAATATTTTGTTATATTTTTTTTTATCTGTTCCTAATATATGTTCTTTTACAATAAGTCCTTTACACATATTTCTTTGACATTCGTTACACGTGGTTTGTATTGTGTAAGGTTCAATTTTAATGAGACCATCTACAATTTTTGCTGGATTTGTATAAACACATGACACTATATCTGACAATTTATTGTACTTTAACCAATTGTGAATAAAAAGTGTATTTGAATCCGATGCCACTATGATATCAACATTATTTTTGCTAAGTGATCTCATTAAATTTGGTATTCCTTGAATGGAACTCATTGATGATACAGCACCTATTACTTGTTCAGCTGGTATTTCATTATTTTTTAATACGTTGAATATTTGTTGCATATATTGAGTCCAATTAGAGTGGTAATCTTTTCTATCCGGAATCAAACTAGGTGGATTTATTACGTCACGAGCAACTAAATCAGAATTGCCATCAACTATTGTGTGATCAAAATCGAAAACAGCCAACATATTTTCACGTTCCTAAAATAATATTATGCATGTTATTTAAAATGGTTTTTAAAAATATATCTACTGAGAGTGTAAAGTTTTTAAAATGTGGTAGTGAATTTAGGATAAGAATGTACAAAATAGTAACAATGATAATTTTGAGAGTATTATTAATGCAAAGCATATTTTTATTTATTTGATAAATTTGGATTATTAGGTTTATGAGTATTCATAATTAGTAAATGTTGAGTACTATCACAACAATTTTCTTTAAACATCATTTTGAGTGATTCTTTTTTTTCAGTTCAATGGCGATCTGAAGTTAAGTCAAAAGAATGAAAAGATGTTTACTTCTTAAAGTTAATATAAATTCTGGTCTAGTTTTATGCTAGTAACATTTTCACATATTTATAGATTTAGTTTATCCAAATTAATTTTGAAGTGGATAAAACTAAAATTTAAAAAAAAATTTAAATGTTTGAACATTACATTTTTTTTAACAATATTTATTTACTTTTTGACTTTTTAAACCTATGATAAAAATCAATGTAAAAATGATGATATAAAATATAATGTGATAAAATACAAATTTTAAAGTTATTGTACATAAAATTTTTAGATTCTAAATGGATTAAAGAAGCTAGTGATTTTACAATGATGTTTTTATTTTTATTTTTTTTATGTGTACACTTTTTGTACAATAATACTAGTACAATTTTTGACCAGCAATTTTTTTAATTAGAATTTAAGTAAAACTTAAGTGTAAATTTAGGTAAAACTAACGAATTTTGTCAAAATTCTAAGTTCAAACGGGTATTAAAAAAAAAAGTTGACTAACAATTTTCGAGATTTTTTCAGGTCAATTAAACGTATATGTCAGTATATTAAATTTTCAAGACCTTATATCAAAAATCAAAAATTTTATTACATAAATACTAACACAAAATGAGAAATTTTCAAAATTCTGTAGGTACTTAACTCAAAATTGATCAAATATGTTTGAAATTGTTATGAAATATTCTCAAGACATGTTTTAGAAGTTATATTAAAAAGTAATTTTCAATTTTATGGAAATTCCGGTAATTGCATATTTTGCCATTTATTATCAATTTTTTGACATATTTTCACCATTTTTGGAAAAAGTATTGAGAAATTGGAAAAATGTTCTCTCTAAAGTACCATCTGGATGTGATTTGGGTTCTATAGAAATACTGATCGAAACTTTTGGACAAGTATTTCTATATTAAAAAGTGTTCACAGAAAGAGAAAAAAAAAATGAACATCATTGTAAAATTATAAGCTTCTTCACTCCGTTCAGAATCAAAAAAAATTAATGAGAAAAAATGTTAAATAAATAACCAATGTTTTTTTCAAATTTTTTAAATTTGTTAAAGTTTGGATCAAAAAATGATGGTTTCAGAGATTTTTTGTCAAATTTTAGGTAGTTTTTTAAAAAAATTGAAGAATTGAGAAATTTAAAAATAACCTCCCAAAAATATCAACTAGAGGCAATTTCGGTATCAAAGAGTTGCTGATCAAGACTTTTAGACTAGTAGATCCATACAAAAAAGTATATACAGAAAAAAAATAAACATCATTGTAAAAACACTAGCTTTTACACTTCGTTCAGAATCTAAAAAAATCATTAATTTACATGAATAGTATCAGTTTTATACAATTTTACCTTTAAACAAATTTAATATTAGTTAAGCTAACTATTAACAAAATTTAATTGTGTGTAGAAAAACCTGCAATGAAGCAGTTACTAAAATTAAAAATCTACCGGCAGAAGAGTTAAATTTTTGGTGCTAGTGTGACGTGCAATCTACTGCTCTGATTGACTTTATATTTCAAGGTGGAAATTTTAAAATACTTTTTTCAGTGTTATTTTCAGTATTTTTTTAATATTCTATTACAATATGCGGTTTACATACATAATTTTACTCTAATATACAGTCTACATACATAATTCTACTCCAATATGCAGTCTACAAGTATAGGATAGTTCACCGGATGTTTGGTCAACTCCACTTCGACCCGCACAACAAAAATATCTCTCAACTTGCTGTGCAACGTGGGGACATTTCAGCTTGTTAAATAGATTTGCTGTACGAAAAAGGCAGTTTAGTAACTGGGCAATTTGGTCCTGCCCTAACCTAACCTAACTGAGTCTTTTGTCAAATTTTGGGTAGTTCCCTCCCCAAAAAAGAAAAAAAAATGTACTAACAAGAGGAAAATCCAGTTTCAATAAGAACATCATTGTAAAAATGCACTGGAATAATTTTGTTATCCAAAATATTATATTAAATACTATACTAAATACATTAAATAAAAATAGTATTTAAATACAAGATGAAAAATACATCTTAAGAAGAACACCCAGTAAATACTAAACACAATATGATACAATTGTATTTGAAATATTGCCCACCTCTGTCAATAAACAATACATGGGTAATTAAGTACAAATAAACCAATTAGTAAGTGCAAATAGATTACAATATCGTACTTGCACACATCTCAAATAAAAAACCAGACATACTTCGCACGATGAGTGGTATTCTCTTGACGGGCGTATTAAATTTTAAAGAAACGATAAATCATTTCTTCAGTAAAACGATTCTGAACGAAGGAAGTTAATAATATAAGAAAAAAAAATTTTCAAAAAATGTCCAAAATTT
>JAIPRM010000858.1:33185-46288 GCA_025469315.1 Stegophylla sp. TES_Ste_2020 | reverse complement strand
TAAAGTACAATCTAGAGGCGAATCCGGTTTCAAAAAGTTATTGATCGAAACTTTTGGACAAGTATTTCTATACGAAAAAGTGTTAACAGAAAAAAAAAAGAAAAAAATAAATAAAAAAAAAAAATAATAAACATCATTGTAAAAACACTAGCTTCTTCACTTTGTTCAGAATCTAAAATGTGTAAATAAATCACTAAATTTAAAATCACGTTGAAAAAAAAAAAGTACCATATAGAGGTGTATTGTGATTCAAAAAGTTGCTGGTCGAAACTTTTGGACAAAAAGGTTTACAAAGAAAAAAAAATAGACTTCATAGTAAAAACACTAGCTTCTTCGCTTCACTCGGAATCTAAAAGAACGTACTTCGCACCTCAGGGTATTCTTCGCTTCTCGGATAGGATATTCATGTAGCTATGTTGAATTTTAAAGAAACGATAAACCATTTATTCAGTAAAACGATTCAGGGTGGAGCTTTAATTTATATAAAGCAATTTTACTTAAAAATTTTAATGTTTATGAATATTACAAAAAAAAAAAAATTCAGTCAATTTTATAATTTAGTATTAACTGAAAAAAGTAAAAAAAAAAAAAAAAAATTGATTTCAAAAGTGTTAAAAAATAACTTCCAAACATTCATTTTTCGCATTTTCAAAATTTTGTTGTTTCATATTCAAGATCGATTTTACATATCAGTTGAAAACTTAAGCAATGTGTAAAAATGCGTTCAGGTGCATTCAATGAACTGCCTAAAACTAATTTAGATTATTTAATTGAATCCTTTGAATTTCAAATGATCATCGAACGATTCGAATTGTTTATTAATTGAAAAACAATTAAAATCTTCGGTAGACTAAAACGGTGATAACATTTTTGTTTGTAAATCAATAAATTATTGATGGACTTTACGACCGTTTACCTTAAATAAACAATAATATTATTGTTCTTGTACTCGAATATACTTCATTGTGAAAACATGTCGAATTAAGTCGATTAAATTATAATTTCTTTATTCTTTGGTTTCTCTGTATTACTAAATTATATTGCCTAGTTTATCATAATAATAAAATATATGATTGAAGTTGATATTTTAGAAATATATGAAGTCAACAGAAAAATAATATTCTATAGAACTATCAGAGTAGGTACATTCAAATCAATGGGCGCAATACGATTGCAGACGTTTTACCTTTTTCATAACACGTTTGTAGACGTTACAAAGATCAAAATTTTACTTTGAAAACGACACGATTGCGATTTTATTGATGAGATCATTTTTGACAATATTTTAAAAATAAAATATAGAAGTTCTCATGTAGCCTTCTAAACTGAACTAAAAAAAAAAAAAAAAAAAAAAGACTATTAAAAAAAAATTATATTCCAAATCATATTCACTTACCTTCCGTTGTATTTAACACTTTCGAGTTTTATGGAAACGTTAGTCTCTGTTTTAAATACTTTTACGGGCAATAATTATAATAGTAACGTACTTTTCGATTTCAACAACAACAAATATCAGCTAACGGATGAAAATATTAGACCGTCTTAAAGCATAATAAATAGAGAAAGAAAAGTCTTTTCGGGAAAGTACATGCAAATATCTCACAATCGATACTCCATAAATTATTACGTAAATATATAAGAATAAACGTGGTTTGTGCACACATAACTTCAAAGTAAACCATTGTTTTCCGTCATCGAATGTTTCCGTAGGGCCTGATAAATAAACTATTATATCGCTGTAACTTATAGTCATACGAGTAGAACTAGAATACTCCGGAGACGATCGTGATTAACGGATTGGATGAGTGTTGATTGGAAAGAATGACATGCTCCCACAGTAGATTACCTTCACAGACAATACCCCCGATGCTTTTTTGTGTACCGAATCTATTAAAATTGTAGTCATGTCGAAGTCGTGTCTATAAAATTACTTATTTATACGTTTGCATACACGTTGCTGCTGACAGTTACCTAACCTAACCTGTAAACGTATTTGAAGAATATTTCCTACACTATTTTTGTGTATCTGTGATTAAATTTTCACAAACTTTGAATTTGACAAAAAAAAAAAAAAATGATAGTTTCCGAGTTATTTTTGTCAAATTTTCGGTAATTTTTATCAAATTTTAAGAGAAAACAACTGAGAAATTCAAAAAATGACCTTTTTAAGACAAATCTAGTTTCATAAAGTTACTGGTTGAAACTATTGGATAAGTATTTCTATACAAAAAAACATGTACACATAAAAAAAAAAAAAAATGATAATAATAAACATCATTGCAAAAACATTAGCTTCTTCGCATCGCTCGGAAAGTAATAATTTATTAAAATTATGTATTGGTTAAACAAAATATTTAAATGACTAGTTACTAAAGTTGTACTTGTAAATAATTATTTAAAAAATTAATCTACCACAATGTATACAACCTACAAGTATCCTTTTGACAAGCATTTAATATACTTTTTTGTTTAATTGTAAAAATATAATAAAGGAACCATGGTTATTTAAAGTATTTAAATTTATTTCATGATATAATTATTAACTACTGCAGAGACCTTTTTATAAATAAAATATTAAAGCCCATTTATAAAATTTTGTTTTTTTGGATTTTCTTTTGTAATCAATAAGAATTTATATTGTACATAATTTTTTTGTTTGTCGCAAATAATTCATAATA
Source organism: Stegophylla sp. TES_Ste_2020 (assembly GCA_025469315.1). Classification (NCBI taxonomy): domain Eukaryota; kingdom Metazoa; phylum Arthropoda; class Insecta; order Hemiptera; family Aphididae; genus Stegophylla; species Stegophylla sp. TES_Ste_2020. The sequence goes on along the minus strand of JAIPRM010000858.1, from coordinate 43,610 downwards.
ATATAGGATAATTATCGATGTTGGAGTGTATCGGAAATCAAAAATATGTATAAATTGTGTTGGAACTGTCTTTAAGTAAATTATATTAAATTTTATTTGTATATTTATTACTAATATTAATCTTAAAATATTATGAAGAATAAAATGGATTTATAATTGCTTTTGAAATTAAAAAGATTCTGAAATAATTTTCAAATTTAATTCATTGTCTTGAGAAGAGATAGATATTACCACCCCCATGATATCTTTCCACCCCTCTCCAGCACAAAATACCGAATTTCATGAAAACACACTCTGCTGACAATAGTTAATTATAACTTGTATATTATACAACATAAATACTAGATAATTTATCAAACACACAATTAATTCTATATATATATATATATACAGAACTCCGTGTTAAAAGAGTCAACAGATTGTACATTTAATATACATGGACCGAGTAAAATAAACATCAAAAACCAATTAATGTGGTTAGTAAAAATCAACTAGGTCAAATAATGGAGACTGTGACTGACATGGAATACGATGTGTAGTAACGTACACGTCCAGTAGCAGATGACATTACTAACATATATACTATAGATTTGGTAAACCCTTTTTCGGGATTTGCATAAACAACAAATAACACTCTTGTATAATTAAAATTGCACTCAACATAAATCCGTTTTTAGAACTGCACCCGGGCTAAAAAGTATTTTACAGCGAAGTTACAAAGGCTTTTGTCGACCGCACGGGACGAAAGAGAGATTTAAAGCAATGCTATTAAAGCCTGATGTGACACAGTTACAAACGCCACGTTGACGCGTTGTGGTCGCTGACAAATTTTATAAGCTCCTTCGAGCTCTGAGCATTAGTACCGTGTAAAAACATATTCAAATTTCAAAATAATGATTTGTGTTCTAGAAATGTGTTTTAAACAAATAAATTTGACATCAAAAAGCGTAGAAAAATCTGATGATGATACTAATGAACTGTGGTGAGTCGTTAAAATCGAAACGTATGTCATATTGTAAATAAAAAATAAATCTAAAATATAATGATTAAGTATTTGATACGGAATATTATAAATGACAAGCATAATAATTCTCAAATTAAACGAAATAAATAAACAACTTCTTTTGTGACTCGTGAAAAATTAAGAAAATTTTCTAAAATTTTTTGGCTTTGACTTTTCAATTGACTTTTGTCGCCGAATTTCAAAACCCGAATTAGCTTTTGTTTTCGACAAAAATTCGAAAAACCATTCAAAATATAATAATTTCTATAACCTACACAATTTCATCATAAATTGTTCTGAACAAAATACAAATGTGATATCATTACAAGCTCCATATAATAGGTATGAAACTATACGATTAATAGCTTTGTAACAATAACAATTAAATAGAATTATTTAGTAAAGTTTGTAGTCGCGTTACAGAGCAAATATAAAAACGAAATCGCTTTTGAAATTTAGAGCACATACATACGGTCACTTTGCAAAAATAGTTGGAATTATCACACAATATATCACCACAATCATTGTCGCATGCAAACCATTCAATTTCGTAACAATAAAAAATCAAGCGCTCAATATTTTATTTTATTTTTTATTTGATCATGTACAATGAGAATGGTTATTAGTAAGATATTATTATATTTCCATTGACGGTTTAAATATATTTTTACAGTTCAACGATCGTTTTCCAGCAAATAATTTATTACAATAACCTTAATAGCATTCGCATTTTTTTTTTTTTTTTGCTAATCCCAACATCATATTTATTACAAGTTATATCTCATGTAGCTGTTTTTCATTTTATCATTGTGTACATCTAAAGTCGAAACACTAATACCGATTATTTTTTTTTTTTAATTTAAAAATTTCACAACATACGACACATTCCTTTGCTCTCAGTAGAAAAAAAAAAAATCACTTAAATATTAAACATTAAATAATAGGTAGCTATCGTGTTTTACCATGTTATATTAGTACCATTTTAGTTGAATTGACCATTTGGGGTGGGAGTAATAAACAAAAAAATTAAAAAAAAAAATAATAATGAACGAAAACGTCCTATTGTTTAAAACGGGGAGGGGGAGGGGAAAGGAGGTGACGTTCGTGTTTATAGTCGCAGGACATTGGGTAACTAGGGAAGGATTATAATATGGAAAGGGGAAGGGAGAGAGGAGATTGGCAAAAACAAGAGTCGCGCGTAGATGTGAAGTCATTAAAAACAACGGCTATTATGCATTTCACCGGTCGCGTGCCAGTAAGTATAGTGTACGTCGTCGTACACCCCTATTGCACCTACACCTACATGGCCAACGGCCCCGTCAGGTGGAAATATTTAAGGCAGCAGACTTTCGTTCTGAACAATGAAAAAAAATAAATAAAAATAAAAATAGAAGAAAATCCTTTTCACGTGCACGACCGACCGACGAGGGGGTAATTTAACGAAACCCCCAGTAATTTATTGGAGGCATTCGCCTAATATTAAGTCGAACCGACACCTTACACCTATATCCAGACCGCCGACTACGATGGGCGTGGTTTCGTACCGATGATAAATCGTTCGTGCATTCGAAATTATAGAAATATACTTCAGCAGACTTTATGAGCTTTTCGGATGGATTAGTCATATTAATATATATATATATATATACTAAGACAGTAATTAAAACCCAATTGAAAACAAGGGGGCGCTAATTAATGCGCCGTTATGTTAATATTATATTCTCTTGTAACACGAATTTCTTTAGTAAGTACTTAATAAATAATTATCACTCCATATCTATTTGATTTTTTTTTTTTTTCAGAGAATCTGATGGCAAAAATAAAAATATGACTCTGTGATTCGTAAAATTAAAGCGAACGAGATGGCTACTAAAACTATTCCGGCTACACCGCGTATTAAATCGGTGTTAGTAGCGTTACTGTTTTTGGTCATAGTAGAACCTTTTGGTAAGTATAAACGCTATGTTATATTGTAAACACGAGCGTAGCGAATTAGCGATTATTATTAAAATTTAAAATACCTAAAAATCCATTGCAAATACATACATTGGTTTTGAAATTTTGATTTTTTGAATAGAAACACGAGTGAAAAATTGTTCGACGTTTTTGTGAAGAAAAAAAATTCATATTTTCTATTTGTCCGCATATGGCTTTTGTAAACCAAACGGTATTCCATGCACGATTCAACACATACGAATGTTGAATTTAAAATAACTAGTCAATTGGGAAATTATCAGTTACCCTTGACTAGCTGAATAGCACAGAATATTCAAATTAATTAGGAAAATAATACTGAAAAAGAAAAATAGTATGAATTTTTGAAAAAAAAGTTCAATGTATGTATTATTACGTATAATAAACTTAATTTCAAATACACAAGTTCGAATTTTTTTTTTATAATTCTTTTTTGAAATTATTTGACTTAAAAATATGGTATTAAGTTCTAAACTTTCTTTATGTTTACAGTAGTATTTACGGTGAAAATTAAATATAATAAACGTATGTTACAATTTAATTATTACGAAACAACATTAACATAATATTTACTCGTTAACTAATTGTACAAACTGCATAAAATGTGTATTCTAGGTTAATTGATTTATCATATTATTCGCTTGAAACATGAGAATTGAATTAAAAACAAATTAAACAAAAAAACCTACAAAAAATTTCTGAAAAAGAAAGGAGGACAAAATAATAATATATCGATCCCATTGGATCTGCTTTGGTTAGTCGACGACAGGGGTCTCCGTACTGACCCGCGGACCAAATCCGATTCGCCAACAAGTTTTGACTACTCGCTAAATTCTAGTGTATAATCCCCCGAATAAGCTTTTCGTACTAACTGCACTTTCATACATATTATATTATATTTTACTGTAAGAGCTATTTGAAAACTACAAATATATGCATTCAATATTATAGCAGCCATCAGTGAATTAGGTAAACAAGTTTTGTTTATAAATAGGATAAACTAAAAATAATTTTTTAAATTTTTAATCTTATTACATAGGTATAAACGAGGTGGTAAAGAATAACCAAAATATTATGCCAATTAAACTACGCACGAGTTTCATTTATTTTTTATTTTTATCAAAAACAGTGTAAAATAATTTACATTGATTTCATTTCCAGTTATAAAGTAAATCTGTATTTATTTATATTTTTACCATTTACCAAAACTCTTGGGGTAAGTCATTTAAAAAAAATTTCAAACTAAAATTACTTCGAGGCTAATATCATTAGGATAAAATAATTTCCGATTACACTTAAAACGTTAGCTCATAAAGAAACAAGACTTATAAAAATTAATCAAGAATATAACTTATTTAACTATTATTTTTATATTTCATAGTATTATAAAATCAATGAGAGTATAAATTATTTTTAAAATATTAATCAATAATCAATGCCTCAAACTAATTGTACTGGGTCTATAACAAAATTACAAAATAAAACATTTCATATTCAAAATATGCTATAATTTATAAAAAAAATAAAATAATAACAAAACTAACTAACTCAGAATTCTACAAAATAATAAATAAAGGAAAATGTATTGAAGAATGAATAAAATTAAAACACTGCTCATTCAATTCAATTCCATAAATACTATTGCGTTTCAAAGACATTTTACAATTATTTGCATGTTGTCATATATTGAATCTATACATTTTATTTGTAAAAAATATTACACTAAATCAGTGTTTCCTAACATGGGAGGCGTGTACACATTCATTATTTCATTATATTATTTGCTGTTATTTATATTTTATAATAATTATAATCATCAATAAAAAAGTCGTTATTCGGAATATTGTATAGTTTATTTGTAAAGTATACAAAAAATATACTTTTTTTCATCTATCGTAGAGGGTGGCGCGAGATTTTTGAAAACCTACAAAAGGGGGTGTAGATTAAAAAAGGTTGAGAACCACTGCACTAAATCAACTGGTAATATAAATAATAATAATAATATATATATATATATATATATATTTGAAACTATTCAATGTAGTATACGTCATGTTTATTATAACCAAAAGTTATAAATTTTATTACAATACTTCATTAAAAATGCTTATTGAAAACAAAGTTTGAAAAAACATCATACTACTTCGAAATGCATTTGTTTTAATAAAGAGATTTCAGACGAAATAAGAATATATAATTACCTACAAAAAGATCCAACAAATTTGAATGTAAAAAAGAAAGTAAAGAAATCATAATAAAAAAGGTTTATACTTTCTTACGAGAGGAAATAATTTTCACTAACCTAAATTCGGAATTCGGTAGTTGTAATATATTTTAACATTAATTTGGTTCAAACAAAACACAATTTCATTTCTCTTTAAAAACTCAAAAGTATGAGGAAAATATAAAACTTGAGTTCACTGTGAGGACTATAATTAAAAGTGTACACATTAGAAATTGTGGCCAATAATTCAATACATTCTACAATATTTATCAAAATATTTTAAATAATTCTGTACGAAACTTCTTTCAAACAACACTATAATCTCAAACATTGTCTAAAATAATGAAATGTATATTAATATTAAATAGCTGGATAAAAACGCATATTAAACTTAGAATAGATGTCTGCCAATGGAATATCTGAAGATCATTTAAGGGGCGTATAATTCAAGGAGTCTTTACCCCTTAAATTCAAAGGAGAGTGGGGCAAAGAATTTCTATGATTCCCTTTCACTAATTTTCGACGTCTATAAAATATCTCTGCAAACAACCCGAACATGGTTCGCACCAAATTGGCAAGTATTATTCACTCCTCGAGGGGAAACGTGGTGGGTGTGTTAGATTTTCAATAAAACAATTCTGAGTGGAGCTTCAGTTGTTACAAGACAATTTTACTTAAAAATTATAGTTTATTATTATTATAAAAACAGTTTTATACCTCACTATTAAATAAGAATTAGAAAAAAAATAAATTTTTACAAATTAAAAAAATTTCTTTCGACAAAATATTTGACATATTATTGTCTACATATACTTAAATTTTTTAGAAACTTTGGATAAAAAAAAAATTCAAATTCAGATTTTTTCCCAAATTTTGGAAAATATATTGAGAATTTTGAAAAATTACCTCTCTAAAGTATCATACAGTACAAAATTCTGATTCAAACAGTTTCTGGTAGAAACTTTCGGGTATGTTTTGCTATACGGAAAAGCGTTCAAAAAAGAGATATTATATATATATATATAAAAACACTAGCTTCTTCGCATCACTCAGAAACTAAAAATATGATTTATACAGGATGTTAATAAGAGATGAGTATGTATTTTTTCATTTATACAATTCCGCTAAGTTTAAGAATGGTATGAAGAGAAAATACTATTCCATAAATAAATGCATTTTAGTAGGAAATAAGTCCAGTGGAATGGATATTTTAGGTGTGATTTGTGTATTGACAAAATTATCATAATAATATCAAAAAACTCATTTGGTAAAAAAAAAAAAAAAAAAAAAATGATAAGAAGTCTCCTCGCACTTAAATCCAAATTTGAATTCCTTTAGACATAATTTTGTAATAATAATAAAATATAAAAATTGTTTTCACAACTGAAATTTCAAATACAAGAATAATATTACAATCCATAATGATGAAACTGTAAACTAAATTAGGATTTTTTTTATTTATAATTCGGATCTAGGCGAGGCGGTTCAAATGACCGGTGTTACAGTGCCCGCGTACATTTTCATGGGAGATTCCGTTCAATTGTTGTGCGAATACGACATGCAAATGGACAAATTGTATTCCGTCACGTGGTACAAGGACAACGAAGAATTTTACCGGTACGTGCCATCGTCGAAACATCTCAAACACAGTTACAAAATGGACGGGATCACAGTTGACGTAAGTGTCTTGTTTTTTTTTTTTTATTTCCTTTATTTTTAACTACACAATCTACATTTTTACAATATTTTATATATATTCATTGTTTTCGATGGTGGTTACAAAAAAAAAATCCTACCTAATGAATCCCGCCGTTACTGATATTTGTCTTGTAACATTCAATTCTAATGGCCCCATTCGAAAGTTCAGAACTGTAAACGAAATTTGGGTTTGTGCAAAAACCATATATATATATATATATATATATATGTATAATAAAATTTTATTATCTATGGTTAGAGTCTCCGTCTTAACGAGAAATCGGTTTTTCACGGAATATTATTATTCGTGGAAGAAAATATATCAGCTGTACTTTGTTGTTAAAAATCGCCGTAACACCGGAGTACGTAGTGTTTTTATCAAAGACATCACGGAAATTATTTATTTCCCACCAATAATAATAATATTAATAATAACAGTGATAAACGAGTGAAAGAATAATATAATAATATTATTATGATTTTGCTTTTGCCGAAAATTTTAAAATACGTATTATGGAATTGTCTGGTTTTTGCACGGAGCTCTTCGCGTTTAAAATCGTCGAAATGTTTCATCGCGACACAGTATTTTACGGCATTGAGTATTGGAAACTTTTGTTGAAAGATAAATCGACGGATAACTATATAATTTAATTTAGATCATTATCATACGCTAACGATACTATTCAGTGAGTATGAATACTTTTTTTTTCGGGGGAAATAAAATGCTTTTTAGCAGTGAACGGGACGAGAGAAACGTAGAATAATGTATAAGACAATAATTATTATTATTAGTACAGGCACAAAATCGGTACTCGTTTTGCTACGCTAACTACGTTGCACAATGTGGTGAATTGTCAACTTAAATGTGTATATCATTATCATTTGATAAATCATTCTCAAAACAACTCTAGTCGGAGTTCGGTTTATCCAAAATTTTCGAATTATTGTTAATTTAAAACATACACGCCTTTTTTAACCCTAGATCGCTAACCTTATTTTTACACCTTTATTGATAAAATGTTCACAAATATATCAAAATTACTGTGATTTCTTTTTTTTTTTCTATTCTTTATTTTACTTATTATATAAGTAAATTATACAAAAACTACAATATTTCTTAATTTCTGAATTGAAAGAAATAATAAAACATTAGTTTGAACGGATGATTGTTTTTACTATAGGTAACAAAAAGTACATTAAAAATAAATATTTAACTAAAATTTGAGCATTTTATTAATTGGTTTTCACTGCATATAATATATTGTCTCCGGTAAGTAGAACATTAGTTTTTCAGGTCAAACGCCTTTTTTTATGTAGTCACAGGAGCTACAAACCTTTCATTTATTTATATACATATAGTGCTTCTTCTATTGGTCCTTATTGTAATCGCGTTGTGTTTTTTATCCCTGACTGGGAGAAATATTGGATTTTATATGTACGAAAGATAGATGTGAGGTGGAAAAGGATTCACTAAACATGCTAAAAACAATCTAGTATGTAAAATCATCAGTGTTCGTCGAATTGATGAATTGTTAGCGATCTAGGGTTAAAAAAATGTACGGCGCTTATTCGAATTCTTTCCACGTTCGATTTCCGATCGATCTATCAATAATTATAATATCTCAGGGAATCAGGAAAATCCAAAGACATTTTGAATAAATTTTTGCTTTAATCTTATTTTATAGTGTAAGTACTATAAATACGAAAACACCTACTTGTATTGTAAAAAGATATTCGATATTTGTGTGTAACACCCCCGATACGTGTATTAAAATGTATCTTAATAAACAGATTTTCCATTTTAAAGCCGAAAACGGAATATAAACTAAAATTAACAATAGGAAACAACAACGCACATGAGTTAAACAATGAAACATTAACATATTATTATGGTGAATATTCCTTCAAATTCTCCGAGTATCAGAAAATTAAATTAATTTTCCTATGATTGTGAGAATGAAGCAGTTGATGTAGCCCAAGGATTTCATATACTCGTGTGTATGATGTATAACTGTTATATTAGTATTTACACTGTTTTGCTTTGGCTAAGTACACAAGGAAAACAAAACTTGTGTTTTATTAAATGTATATATGTATTATGTATACATATATACTTACATGTATGTTTTGGCTAGTGAAATAGTTACGTTTGCAAATGTATTATTCATTATATGTTAATAGTTCAAAAATAGTTAAAAACTTCTTACAAATTACGATACATAAAACTAAATAAATCATTGAAGATTAGAAATCATTTTTTAATTTCTATAGCGGATTCTTTTTTTTATTTTAATAAATTGCACATTAATTTATAATAAAAGTGAATTATTGGAGGAGTATAAATTATAATTATTATTATTATATAAATTAATTATATCCTCAGAAAAAAAAAAAAAACACTAATTTACTTCGTTATTTTTTTTTTCATGTCACTGATATAATAAGAATAAATATATTTTCAATTCAACCGTGTGTTGTGCATAACCTCACTAACTTTTTATTAAAATTATAGTCATTTGTGATAATATTTTATGAATGAGTTATACATTTCAAACTATTTTCATTTTTTAAATCAACAATTTTATTAATTTCAAATACTGAAAGCCTTCATCATAATATGTTATCCATGTTTTTTATGTTGTCGTCCATCTATGTAATAGGAAAAATATTAAAATTACGTTTAGTAAAACAACTGAAACACTAACTGTAGAGTTTAGGTTGAAATTAGATGTTAGAATTGTGTTAAGAACATATTTTTACAAAACATTATTGGCAAAGAAGCATTTACCTTTTTAATAAAAGATTACGTTTACAACACATTATTTTTTGATAAAATTTTACAAATAGCATTAGAAACATTCTCTTGTTAAAATAGGGTATTTTAAGCTAAAAACTTTATTCTAAACCTTACAATTTAAATTGGTCATTTAATTCTGCGTTTCGTAATTTTGCTATTTTTCCCGTTCGATACACAGAAACAATGCGGGTATGGCCGCCGTGTCCTCTTTATACAATATTATTAATTTTTTTTTTTTTTTTGGCTGTACTTTTGTACAAAATATAACAAAAATCGTTATTCAAATTCTTTATAGGGGTTCAAAGTTAAGGAACTTTATATAAACACAACGGTCAACTGAATGAATTCCTTTCGGAACTGTTTTTTTTTAATGTGATATTATATGATTTATTGAAGCTTTGAAATTTAAAAAGCCGGACATACTTCACACGATGGGTGTTCTTCGCACGACGGGTGGGATTCTCTTGACGGGTGTATTGAATTTTAAAGAAACGATAAATCATTTCTTCAATAAGGCGATTCTGAACGAAAGAAGTTAATAATATAAAGAACAAATGAGAAAATAAAATGTTAGAAAAATGTCCAAAATTTTTTTTTCACATTTCCAAAATTTTCTTACGCTAGAATTCTTTTTCATATTATTTTCTATCTATGTTTAAATTTTCATAAAGTTCGGATCAAAAAATGATGGTTTCCGAGTCGTTTTTGTCAAATTTTGGGTAGTTATTT